>VZTT01011231.1:30028-43394 GCA_013400855.1 Buphagus erythrorhynchus | reverse complement strand
AATAATAATAATAATAATAATCCTGTGCATGCAAGTAGCCTTACACAGGAAAGATAAAGAGGGAAGTGCAGTCCATGATATGAGGAACTTAGATCACTTCTTGTTAGTAATGTTTGCCAACAATGAGAGACTTATCAAGAGTATCAAGAGTTGTTTTATACATATAGATAGATAGATAGATAGATAGATAGATAGATAGATAAAATAAGAACTGTCTCTTAAAAGAGAATACAAAAATAGTCTTCCATGGCCAGAACTTCCTTTCCTTCTTACACCAGTGTAAGGCCTAGAAAGGTGTGGGGAGTGAGGAACAAGCTTGAAAATGAGATCAGGTGCAACACAAAGCAACACAGGTTCACCAGAAACAGCAAAGCTGTCCCCATTTACTCTAGGTAAAGGATTGTCCAGAAAAGAGACAGTAGATAAAATAGTAGTAGTTCATCAAAAACATTTAGTTGGATTGTAATCTCTCAGTAACAAACAACAAGGAAATTACATTTGAAAGGAAAAGGGAACTATTAGTATGGGCAGATGTATAAATGGCAAATGATAGAAACAAAGCAATTCTGGGGGAGGAGAGTGGTGAAACAAAGCAGCTTTAATCTGCATTTTGTAGTCTTGGACAGAGATACTTCAAGCTTAGAAATTCCATGTAGTTCATTTTAGTGCCAGCGGAGCTGCTACCTTTGATTTCTTCTCACTGCCAAAATCAGGAAAGCTTCAGGAGATTCCATTGAAAATGTTCTTGTTGCCCCTCAGAAACCTTCAAGTCACTTTAATCTGATTCATTTTACAACACAGAGAGATGTGTGTTCAAGGTTCAGAGAAACAAAACAAATGGTTCCAGAGGCAACAGAGAGGCAGAGTAGGGGGGAATGGGACCAGCTTTTGATTGACATCCAGGGCAAGATGGGGGAGGTAATTCGAAGTCCTGCTGATAGAGGCTTGTGTCAAAGAAATACAAGTAGATGCTTACATTTTCTCATATTTTTAAGATGTATTTTCATCTTTTCTTATTAAAAGAGCACAAGGCAAAAACTGAATGGAGAAATAACTAAAGAAAAAACTTTGAAGGTTTCCATGAACAGTGATAGAAAGAAAAAATAATTTCAAATTATACTAGAACAATATGCCAATTATTCCACCATCAGGAAACAAAGTTAGGTTTATCTCTGCATTTCAAGGAAATCAAGCCCACAGAGGTCAAGAGGTTGCTAAATGGGTGAGGGAGCAAGAGAACATTTTACAAAATCATCCTCTAATTCGGAGCCAAGGTCAATGATTTAAACTTTATTGCCCATCTTGAAACCAAATTCACAATGAGCATAGGTGGAATCATCCCAACTAGCAATTACCCAGAGCCAGGCAAACAAGAACTGCAGAAGTAACTATAGCTGCAAGAGAATTCATGTTTTCAGAACGTGACATCGGGCCTGCCAATTTGCTAGCCACTGCTCACTTCTGATGGTGATAACTTGTTAAGCCACAATACTCAGCCACATGCTGAGCATCAAGCCCTGTCAGGAAACTGCCACAAGTTCTTGTACCACTAAGAAGTTTCAGCCACAGCCAAGACTTTAACACTCAGCTCTCCTATAGCTCAGAACCTGATCCTCTATGCCATAGTCAAAACCAAATAAAAGATGACCTGGTTACTGCTGTCTATATGGAGTTTAGTGCATCTTTACCGAGGAACACACCCAGCTTCAGCCTTGTGGATGTGTCAATGAAGAACTTTGTTTGCAGAGATAAATGGTCTTGTAGGAAAGAGAAAGAATGCATAAGGACTGCATTTCAGGAGCTCTGATGAAACCTTCCTCTCACCATACAGTGAATCCCATTTCTATGTAATTATATGGTTCACTGTTCCTTTTTTTTTTTTAGCCCAGTGTCATCTTAGCACTTATTACTGTAAAATATTGACCTCAGCATGCTGAATCATGAAACAGAGTTTGTAGAAAAGGTTACAATGTGCTGTATGTTCAGGAATCCCATACCCAGTCAAGTTTCTGCTCTAGACATTTAGGTTTGGGTTTGAAGGGAAACTGAGGGCTGTGTTCCAGTGTACTCAATTTAGAACTTTCCCATTCAAATGACTAAACTGATGCTAAATTCAGTGAGATTTTATCTATCTAGACAGAAAATAGGCACACCATTGAAAATACACTTGGAAAATAAGTGTTTTGCAGGAAATCCCTAAATTATCAACTTACAATAAAAGATAGAGGCTGAAGTGAGGCTGTGAATATTGGAACTAGCAGGTTTCTAAATGGGCTTGTTAAGAATGTATCACAGAGTGTTGCTGTTGTGGAAAGGACCTCTGGAGATCATCTCCCCTTGTGATGATCTTCCAGGGGAGAGAGAAAAAATTGCAGCACTGTTACAATCAAAGCATGATGAAGCTATGGCAACAGCAAGAAGAAAGAAACCCCACCTCCTTCTTTCACCTCACCTTCCTATATTCTCCCCACATCAAGAAAAAGTTCAAGATTGCATTTGGCACTTCAAGGAGTTAAAGAAGAGATATGAGGTCAGATTTTCCTTTTCTTTCTAGCCCTTCTTATAAATGTTTCACTTTTGGAAGTATTTAGTGCTTTTCATTAGCAAGAGCAGTAATAAAAAATTACCTGTTGAATTTGTACAATTGTAAAAAGAACTTAGTCCTATTAAATTCTATTTATATTTTTTTCCTTTCAGTTAGCTGTTACTGATAATGTATTATCTGAAATTATGGAGTTCTTTGTGCCAAACAATTTGAAAATTATGCACGCTTTTGACGGATATTTGCCCTTTCAAAGCTGAATTGGGATATTAGAAAATTGTGGTTTCTTTGAAAAGGTCAACAAGAAGTTTTGTATATAATAGGTAAGAATGCCAGCTTACAGACAGTTCTGTCTTTAAGGCTTTTGGAGCATGCTGATGTGACTATCCCATTCTCAAGTAGCACACATGTAAATAGCTAATTCTTCTAAAATAATTCTCTGAAAGATACCAAGTTAGCTTTTAAGCCCCCCATTATCCATAATCATGCAGTTCTCCATGTGCCAAGGGAAGTTCTAAGCTCATGGAGTGCTACATAGAACATCACCATGACAAAGCTGTTATTGGTGAGTGGTGGGGTTTTTCATGTGCTAAACATGAGGAATTCTCAAAGGACAGTAATAAACACAGTCTGTGAGTGTTACTGACATTGATTCTGAGAGACTGTCAAGCCATTTCTTGCCTCAGCCATACTCTCCAATTAAATATATTTAAATATTAACCGTGTTAGAGATCAGGCTAATTGATGTCTTCAGAAATAAGACAGTCTGTCAGAGCAGTTAATAGAACTGAGCATGCCAAAAAGGCATTGTCTTGTTCTTCAGTTATAGGGATGCTTTAGCTCTTTGCCATATAAACAAAAAAACCCTGCACTGCCAGCTTCTAACTTCTCCCTTGGAAACTGAGACACTCTTTTTATGAAACTCACAATTCATTGTAGAATTAGAGGGAAGTATTTAATAGACTCTAATGAAATGTTGTGGGAACTACACTAATTCTGTCACTTTAGCAGAAGAATAATTTCACTAGAGAACTAGGGAAAGTCAAAGCTGCTTGTAAAAAGGAGGAAACAGTAAAATTTCATCAACAGCTGCTACCAAATAGAAATGCTATGAGAATTTCATCACAATATATTTTAAACAGTGTGTTTTAAAATAAATTGCATTTGAACCCAAAAGAGTGCTCTCAAGGTCCATGGGAAATTAGGAATGAAAGATGAGCGATAACTTCTGTATGTAAGAAAGAGCCATTTTTGTGGCACACTCACTTGTCCAGCTCGATCCCCAAGGCAGTGACCTTGAGAGGATTAAATAGAGCCTGGTTTGAGAATGAACATTCAGGAAGAAGCTAAAAGCAAAGACCTGTGGCACAGCTGAGGACAAGTGTGATCATAATCAAAAATGTATCTGATGATTACCCACTCAAATACTTGCTGGATTTATCGTCAATTTATATATAAAAATTGATTTTCCTACCTCATGTGAAAATTTCAATTTCCTACTAAACAGTATGTATTTTATCATTAAGTGTCTTTTAAAAAAACTGGAACAGATCTTTCTTCCTTGGCATAGAGCAAGGAAAAGATTTTTCTAGAAGAAATATCAAAACAAATTAAATTTAGTACTATGTGCATTTGTTAAACCTCTGGCTTCCATCAGCTTCCTATTTCGAAATAATCCATATATATGTAAGAGCAGAAAACTGTTCATGATTTTCTTGTGTATCCTATATTGACCAAGGCCACTGCTGATTTCAGAAGGGAATCAATAGGGAGTGAAGGAGTCCAAAGTTGAAGGTTTCATGGTTATCAGCAAAGCAAATAAATGGCAGTCGGCTCACACAAAAGGGTAGGAAATATTTAAATTGAACTGTGGATGTAACAAAGTATATTACTTTCTTAACTATGAAACTCTTTTCTGGGCTAGCATACTGCCAGCAACAGAGGAAGTGCTGCCACTTCCCTCAGGAGGTCAGAGAAGGAAGAGCAAAGTGACATCAGCTGTGCCCCAAAGCTGGGTCCCCAAAGCTGTCCCTGCCTGTCCCTGGGGCTCCCAGGGCTGTGGGTCCCTCCCCACTGGCAGCACAGCAGGGCCAGACCCTGGCTCCCCACCACGACAGGTCCACAGCCCACCTGGCCCCTTCCCCACGGAGATGCCCAAAGCTGGGGTAGCCACCACGCCCCTCTTGGTTGCCCAGCTTTTCTGCTGGGCTGGTCAGGCAGGCCTTGCCTGATGAGGACCAGGCAATCTTTGGAACTGTCCCAGCTCTGGGTCATTGACCCAAGCACACTGGCTCTCTCTGCCTGGGAGAAGACACAGTTAAATGAGGGAAAAAGGACAAACAAATCGAGTGCATCCAGGAGGAACACAGCCATTTGTACAGGTATGACAGTCTTGCCCTAATAGGAGTCTTGGGATTGTCAGCCAGGAGGGCAGTGATGTGACCAACCTGCTTAGACAGAAATCAGAGAAGCTGCCAGAGCAGAACAAATAAAAAACATGGCAGAATTCAATTATACCCATGTAAACTTGAAGGAATGTCATTGTGAGAAATGATATAGAGGTACAAGTTTTAAATATCCTTAAATGACCACTTGTTAAACTTACTACTCAGAAAACCCACAAGTGAAGAAGTTTGGCTCAGTTTTAAGCAGACAAGATGTGGTTTGCAATGTTACATTTGAAACGTTGCTCTGTAATTATGACTACTATATATTTAAATTTAGCATTTAGAAGAATGAAGTAGATTTAATTAAAAAAAAAAACAACAAAAAAATAGAAGAAGCTCGTTAAAAGCAAATTAAAAGGAAGACATAGAAGTCAGAACCACTGAACAACAATAAACAAAGACATTTAAAGTTAGAAAGATTTCCTCCAAAAAGCAGAAGCCATATCTGAAGATGCAAAGCAAAAAAGAGGATAATTTCAGATAAAAACAAATAAAACCATAAAAGGCATATGAAAACAGATTTGGAAGATTAATTTGAGTAAATAAGAACTTCTTTCCTCCCCGGCAGAAAATTTGCACAGTCCACAGATCTAATAGAACTAAAAAAAATGTAAAGTCATAACAAAAAAGTTACATGAATTCTCTTAATCCACATTTGCTTAAGAAAAGATTAGAGAGATTCACAGACGCTTTCTTTATAGGGGTCAAGTTTGGTGAACCACCAAAAGGTCAGTAGGGAACATTTATGAACAGACTGATAAAATAAATGCTAAAGAATCACTTGGGTTCCATTGCATTTAACACCAAGTAGTACCATATTCAAACTATGAGACTACTGAATTTCTGCTGTAGTGGTAACCTACTGACTAACACTTCCTCAGGAATGGAGAGTATCAGCTGTAAAAAAAACTCTTTTAAAGGGGGATTGAGAGAGGGTGCAAGTAATGTCCACCAGAAAGTCTGAGTTCTGTGCATATGGAGATGTTAGAAATTATGGATCTGCTCAACATTTGATATTCTGGTTATACTGGAGCAGCTTTTTCAGTAGAAAGTCAAGTCATAGGTATTATATATACATAGGTATTAGGGTTCACTGAAGGGTCAGTAGGTATATTGACAATGACAGTCTGATTTACAGAACTGCATGAATTTTCAGAAAACTGTTGACAAGGTACCTCTCCATCAGGTTGCAAGAAACAAACTTGTCACGATATAAGGAAGAAAGAAAGATTTATTGTATATTTGTAACTAATTAAAAACTGAGAGTGGGCATAAAATAAAGAAATTACCTCAGGAATTGTTTAGAAACAAAAACTGTTCAATAGATTCATACGTGTACTACTGAATAAGTCATGAATTTACAGATGATATAAAGTTAATAGGGATAGTAAAAATTCAGATTTTCTTTACAAAAGAGTTACATGATATGGCACAGATTTTTGAACACTTTCTAAGCATCCGTTCTTGGTGACTGAGACAAAAATCTGGAACAAAAATGCCTTTGGTCTTGTCCTAACAACTGCACTTTTGTCCCAAAAAGACTGACACAAAGAGAAAAAATTACACACAGATGACTTAAAGTGCATAGCAACATTTCAAGAAGGGAATGATGAAAAGAGTTGAAATTCTTTCCTCAATATAACCTCTGCTCAACCAGCTTTTATGCATAACTTACTGCCATTTATTTTTGAAACTGCTATATTGAGCATTCAAGGCAGTTATAGAATATGATTCCCCTTTAACAGTTTGCCCTTGCATGACAAAGAATCAGTATAGAAATATTTTTAAATTACAGAAATTTAATACACTCATTTTCCAGCCTTCATATCACTAGCAACTGCCAAGCTTTGTCACAAGGCCAGGATTTTTGGATACTCAACCTTCCCAGCCCCTTTACCCCAGAGCAGTTCCAAAAACACCTGAAATAATAATTGGTTAAAACAAAATCAGGTTGTATGGTCACAAAAAAAACCCTGACACATCAGTCCTACTGAAGATACTGAAAAATATCACATGATAGTCAGACAGTCAAAATAAGAAGCAAGATGTTTGTATGTGTGTAAAAATGCTTATTTCTTTCCTTTCAGCTTTGCAGTTTCATCGTCAGCAGCAGGTGACAGATGCTCAGCATTTCTCACTAAAAACGTAAAAGGAATTCAAAACTTAAGTCAGTGTTCCATAAATACTCAGGGCAATGATGTTTCCATTTGCATGATAAGCAAAATAAAAGGTCAAGACTTAATGTCTACTTTCATGTCTCAGAAGTGCCTGTTTTTATAAGTGGTGTTTCCCAGCTGCTGTATTGCTGTCTATAATGTGCATTGCTGCATAACAACAGCTATGTGATGGAAAATAGGTCTAGTTTTTGGTTTGCAGGACAAATGTGTTTCACATCAGCCTCGCTGGATACTGGAATTCACATCATGCAACCAAATATTATGAAGAATCCAAAGGAAATAATGTAAAAAAGTGTATCTCCACAGCCGTAGTTGAAAACATTTGCATAAGTGCTATACAGAATAACAGAAGTGTTCTACTGTCACTGCATTCCATCACATTTTGCAGTATCACAAGGAGTCAGTCCTCTTGCCGATGTTTTCTCCTGCTGTCCTTGCAGAGGTGTCAATAAATAAAAAGAGTTGTGCAGAGGGAAAACTCAAGTAGTTGAAAATGTGTGTGACTGTAATGTTCTTTAATCTTTGATAGTTTGTACAGTCTGCAAAACCACCAGTGAGAGCAATGACACCCAGGTGATAAGCAGAGAGGAGGGAAACATTCAGTGGTATGGGTGGTTGTGACATTTCCTCATTCTGTGAAGAAACACCCATGATTGGACCTTTTGAATAGACAAAGTGCCCTGAATGTCCTTGCAGGCCCATCTTTCACTTCCAGTGAAATACAGTTGGGCTGCATTCACACCAAATAAGGCTTGCTGACTTAAATTCACCTCCACTCACATTTCAGAAGATGTCTTCATCCTGGGGCCTGCATGCAAATACCCAATATTAAATCTCCAGGTGTCACTTTTAACTAATAGCCTGCAATTAGTGTTTGATGGCCCATCAATGCATTATGCAGTTCCTTCCTCTGGAAGAGTTCTCTCTTTCTTTAAATTGACAGAATTGAAAGAATTATGTTCTAATCCCCTGACTTCATCCAGTTCATTTTGAAACTTAATGGTTTTCATTTAAATCCCTTATTAGGAACTCATTCACTTCCATGGCACCAGCACAGCTAGGTTGCCTTGATTAATTATTAGCACTTACCCTTCTACTTCAGTAAATCTCAGTACGATGTCTAATAACTGGAAAGATTTAAACAAATGCTTTATGTCATTTCAAATCTGAAGCTCCAAAGAATTCTACAAAATTGAAGAAAGGCAGGGGGCTACAGAGAGCCTGTGTTTAAGAATTGAGAGTGTAAAGAATCAGAGCACATTCGATGCCCAAGCTACTAAATCAAATTCATGCTGGAAAGCCAGCTCATACAGGTTATACAATTCATCAAATAGGTAACACATGTTTAGGAATCAAATTACACTTTCAGCCCTGGAGATGCAACAGAGATGCCAGATTTACAACTTCTAACCTACAGGAGATGTATTTTAAATATCCATGTGTTAACATAGGAGAGGAAGCTCATGAACATGGCAAAGATTAAACTTTCATTCATGTGAAATCTACTGTGGTGGCTAACATGGAGAACAGTTATTCTAAGACAGTTTTGGAAAAGGACTTTCACACATGGATAAAAATTTACCAAAAAAAACCCTCCCAAACAAAAGAAAACAAAGAAAGAAACAAAATCAACCAAAAATGTAACCAACCAAACAATGAAAAACTATTCCCAACTGAAATTCAGCTTGATTATCTTTTACTTGCAGGACAACCTGAGTAAAGAAATCTAAGATTAATGAAAGGAAAAAATCCAAAAAATGGGAGTCTTATAAGAAAAATTTAGATATGCTTTTCCCAAATTTTATCCTAATTTTTGTTTGCTAATTAGCTGTGATGGGCAGATAAAGGCCCCTTGCCAAGACTTAGCTGAAAGTCTCTTTCCATTCTGTGGCTAGCATAGAGATGGAAAGAGAGTCTTCTTCACAGTCCTCAGACTAAAGCTGCATTTTTGCTCATGCCAGTTTGAGCAGCTAACATTTATTAAGGTATGAAGGTACCTCACACTGTACAGTCAAATGGTCAACGAACCATGTTTTGATAAGTTTGACTTTCAGCAATTTTTTCTGCAGAGGAATTAGTTCACTGAATGAAGGTTTTCTCCATCAATCTCCCCATTCACTCATCTCTGTCTCAAGCACACATTTTTTCCATGATGTATCACTGCCACCACCTCAGATGCCCTAAGCAGGGGATCATATATCCAATTTTGTGGCCAGCCAGTCCAAAGGCAGGTTTGCCCTAACCTCCTCTGAAAGCATAAAATGTGCATGTAATCACAATCAGACCTTGATAAAGACATTTTCTGTATGCCCATTATGACTCTAGTGAGCTACCCAGAAGTCCAGGCTCAGACACTTCCTGAGTTTGAGCCTCCTTGGAAAGCAGAGATAAAATTTCCAGTCTAATTTTGTAAATGTGTGTTTAAAATGTATATAGTTTCATACACAGGCCAATAAAACTAAATTTCCTATTTTAAAAATTAAGATATCCATTTTGTCTTTCCTAAATGTCCTTGTTAGTTGAATGTTATGTTATATTTTCCTAAAACTAACCTTTTCAAAAATCTGTAATTATCTTGAAATTCATTGATATGATAAGGAATGGATTATATTAAAAATCGGATGATGACTTAATTTATATCCCAGGTCTGGTTCACCTTTAAAACTATCTTTGGTTTTGCTTTCTGGATGCTTAGCAAGATAGAATATTTTTCTCATTCTACAGACATGATTTAATGATTTATTGAGAGTGCTTAACTCCCACTGAGGTCAAAACTATCACACAAGGCCAGATCCCAGCAGTACCTTAAAGGGAACTGGAAATTTCTGCCAAGGCATCTAGAGACGGGGTTAGAGAAAAAGTGACTTCCAAAAGTGACTTTTGCTTCCCAAGCAAATCTACACCTTTCTTGGATTGTATTTTTCTTTGGTCAGTTTTTCAGCCAAAAAGAGAGAGAGAGAGAGAGAAAGGGAGAGAGAGAGTTTGGAATGGGTTTGTCCTGGTGTGCTCCCCTGAAGATCAAAGGAAGGTTTTCAGCTTTCCTGGATGCTACAACATTGCTGATGATGTCACACAGCACAATCACACACTGCTGTGCTACCAGAGAAGTCAAGAACATCACTGGCTCTGCATTGTGTTTGCATCAGGAACACAGGCAGCTTGTTTCTGCCTTGTGGTGGCAGGAGGTGACACTTCTGACTAACCAGCAGCTCCCTTTTTTGCAACACCCACAAATAGCCCTGCTTTCAAAAACTGTAATTATCTGCTTCCTCTCTGATGGGCTGATAAACGGGACTGGTTTTGGACAATATGAGAACAAGGTGGTAGGGCTGGACTGCCAAATGGAGCTCCCACAGGGAGCATGAGGGTACTGAGCCAGGATTCTTCATATGAGAAGAGTGCAAACAAAACCCCTTGGCATTTGTTCTAGTGACTGTTTATTCTGTACCTCTGCTTTCTGCTGTAGAAAATCCATAGTTTTCTGCTGGGCTTTCTCATCCCGGTGACAATTCCCTCATACTGCTAGGCAATTATTCACAAGATCTTTGTTTTCCTATTCACAAGATCAAGTTTCCCACCAATGTCTTCCTGCACAGTTGAACTACAGAAGATGGTTTCCAACCAACTAGCTCAGCTTCATTAACAAAAATTTATTTTCATTAGGTCCTTTTTAATTCTAAACACTAGACTAGCAGCCAAATAAGTGACAATTACTAACGGACTGTGGGATTGGTTATAGACAGTGTCACCCGTGTAGACACATACATAAAGACAGCACAAATTACTTAAGCCTAAATATCTGCCAGCAAATAAGAATCTCACTTTGAAAGGGCACAATACTCTCGATAGACTCAATCCCAGAAAGATGCAGAGTGTGAAATGAATAGATCTGAGCTCAGCAGGAGTGCCTTGTTTTATACCCACTGCTAAGGTGGAAAACTGTTCCAGAAGCATTGTTCCTGTTCTTCCATTTTTTGATGTTCTGTGCTCTACCAGCACACATGCTACTCAGGGAGACATATAACTCCTGTATAATTTGACTGTTTTGCCTCATACCTTAACATTTGAGAAGGTTAAAAAAAAAAAATAGGAATAAACACATCAACCAAAAAACACCCCTCAATTCACTTCTATTAAAACTTCAGGATAATATACATAACTTGGCACAAATAACATAAGAAGTTTACAAACTAATCTGTCTAATTATGAAAAAGTTTTGAGAGAAATAATTCATATATCAATGAGGCCAGCTGTGTATCTCTCCAGAAAACACCACCACCATCACTATTCAGGTAAACAAATACCTCCTTTGTACTTAGCACTTATAAATGAAGTTGAGCTATAGATGTTAATTACATCAGAGAGAGAGAGAAAAACTTGTTGACCATGACTGTGTTAACAAAGAGTTGAGAAATAATTATTGAAATTAGACAGATCTATGTCAGAGGGGTTTCTAGTAATTAAACTGAAGAAAAGTTCAGGGTCCAAAAAGAAGCCTGAGTATGCCCAGAAATTCATCTGCAGCAGATCAGCCCAAATTGCAGAACAGGCTGCAATGGCTCTGAGAGGCAAAGGGACTCATCTTGCCTCACAACAGTGTATGATGAAAACCCATAACTCTTGAAGCTTGGAGGTTAGCCACAGGTTGTGCAGAGCTGTAGCAAGTGGCATTACAGGGAACGGTCGCACTTGGGCTTGCTTCACAGGAGGTGCCTTTCTGCAGGGAGAGGCTGTCTGCACACAGCTCTTTGCCCAGATATAACTTAAACTAGATCATGTCACTCTAACTCACCACTTCTCACCTTTCTGCACTGCACCAGAAGTGCTGGCAAGCAGTCAGGGGTAACAGATCTTGCTGCTCTCTTTTAAGTCTGTTTGGAAACACGTGTGCAGCTTCAGATCAAGGAATCCACCTCCATCCTCAGAGAGGAGGTAATGCCAAACTGGCAATACTCCTCCTTTCTGCCCACCTTACCTCTAGCTCCTTGTTGAGAGCTATCTATTTATTTATTAGATAGATTTACTTCAGGTAGCTACCAGTGCAATGTAACGACTGGAGCAAGCAGTAGCTTTAGAAAGAACAAGCTTTATCAACTTAGTGCAAGCACCCTTTGAGTGCCAATCAAACATTGAAAAGAGAGGCATGAAGAGGAGACAGATCTGGCACACAGGCCAACAAACCAGCCTGGGGAAGGGCTAGGCCAAATTCACAACCACCTACCACTGACAGTTTATGAAAATATACCTGTCTGAAATAGTATTTTTTGCTCTTTAATTTCCCCATTTCTACATTTGTCATTTTCATAATCTCCTTAAGGACTATTCCCACCTTGTACCAAGATTACAAAAACCTAATGATAATCTCCCTTTTGATCACCTCATGGCCCCCAGCATCCATGCATCCTGGGCAGCCCTTCTGTTACGCTCATCCTTCCAGCAACAGATTTTCCCCCAGTACTTCTGGCTAAGAAAACCTTCCCTGGTTTTCTTGTTCAAGAGTCATTCTGATCACGTTCTCATTTAGAGAATAGAGGAAGCAGAGTCAGAGTATAACAGGGCTGTTTAGGACTGAAATTTAGTCTTATGCTTACAATTATTAACACTTGACTGCATATTATCAAACACCTCCCACCGATGTCAATGTGGGACTGCTTGCTATTGCCATAGCCATAGCCTTATTTTAATTTTTTTTAATACCTCCCCTTATTTTTCTTCTCAGTGAAGTAAGCAGGCTGTGAGTCCTGCCACCACTTATGGGTTTCACACTGGTTATCAGGACTGGCAGTACTCAAAGCACAGGAAGGGGGGGCAGTGGCTGTGGATGTCACTACATNCTAATATATCTAAGAGGAACATGACAGCTGAAAGCAACGATGTGCATGAACCCTAGCTAAAATTATGAAACATGCTTTTTTTTACCCTTCTCTACTGGTATACTCTTCCTCTTAGATATATTAGTGTCAAGCATAACAAGTTTTTGGGAAGCTGCAGTCAGAAAGGCCTTCTTTTGCACTTTCTAAACATATCTGGAGAATCCTTAGGGAAAAAAGAACTTCTGTTTACAATTTTTTCTTGCTCTTTGTAACTCTAATGATTGAAGTTGGGTTACATTATAAATGAATGTATTTGATTTTTTCTACCATCTGTCACTATATAATCTTACTATCCAAATTTATTCTCTTTATTCAGTAAAAAAAAGG
>VZTT01011231.1:16175-29912 GCA_013400855.1 Buphagus erythrorhynchus | reverse complement strand
AAGGGAAGGGAAGGGAAGGGAAGGGAAGGGAAGAGCTCTTTAACTTTTTAAAAGGAGGATCATTTTAGAGAAGAAAAGTTCTGAATTTTGTAAACATAATGAAGTCTCAGAAGTTGAAACCAAACCCAGAGATATAAATGCAATTATATTGTTTAAAATGTGTGTGTTGTTTTTTGCTTGAAACATCACAAATAAAAGATGTGTCAAGTGACAGTTAGGCTAATCTTTCACAAGCAAACTGCAGTATGCACCAACATAAAACTGAGACTATCCACAAAGCTTAACCACTTGATTTCATAAGTAACTGCCTTCTGTTTTAAAGACTTCAATTTGTTGGACAAGAAGGAAGTGGTAAGCCAAAGAGTGATTGAAATCTATGATCCATCACCACAGACGGAGCTGATGCACAGTCAGTGTAAAAATAGAGAGTAGTAAAACAGAAAATGAGATAAACCAGATAGTGGAGTACAAGATAGTTGTTTATTTGTCTGTGAATCATGAGAAAGTGGTGACTTCATTGCACATGAAACACTGTAAAATTATAATACTTAGGTCTGCAGCTTTCACATGCCCAGATGTGCAGGCTGTGAAATTGAAATTGTTCTTGGGAAATAAAGTGATTGCATCTCAACAGCCCAGTGGGGCAGTTATTTCTGGTGATATGGATTGCAGGCATTTAGAGGGTAAAATATGCATCTGAAATGATACTTATATCATTCTCAATGGAATGCCTGGTGCCTTTTTTATATATAGCAGTGCTTAATACAAATACTCAACCAAGTGTTTGTCTCAGAGCACACCAGCAAATACAGCCTACAGTATGACTCCTTCACATATCCTCAAATGCCCATTATACCAGTCTCACAATATTTTTCCATGGAAACAGAAATAAACACTGTTTAAGGAGATGACAAAGGCTATTTTCCTGACAGATTTTTATAGCAAAAAGGTGCATAAGAAGGAGTCTTGACAGGTCAGATATGTTTAGGTCATTAAGCCATTTCTTTCATCCAACATCTCTAGAAATGTCTGCATTTTGGCATCTACAGGTAGGTGACTATGACTATGAAAAACTGCCACAGTTAATATATGCTGTGATATTCCTGAGCAGTGTCAGAAATTTATAAAAAGTGTTTCCAGGGCACTGCTAGCACTCCTGCAGCAGAAGTGATGGAAATTTGGCAATTGCTGTATATGACATGGAAGAGGTATGCATGTCTCCCTCTGTTATACAGTTGTCTTGAAACCATGCAAACCTTCTTCAGCCAAATAAATGCAGTTGAAGACAGCAATATTTCATTCTGATGTCTCCAGGACTGTGCAACTATTTCTGAACTGAAAATCCAGTTTCTTCTCAAGATAGCCAGGGCTAACCTGCTTCAGTGAAAAAGATCTTTTCTTTGAACTTCGTACTTTGCTCTTCACAATACCTCTCTATGAAACAAGAATAAGTTGAATACTGATGAGCCACGCTGAAAAGTTGGGAGAAAAACCCCAAAAGACCACTTCTATTATCATTATTATTTTCTTGCTGGCAGATAATGCACACACACCACCCAAATAAATACTGAAAATTTATCTCATATTATTAATACACCTCCTTCTGACATGATGATTAACTATGTTTTCCTCTTTGTCCAAATCTGTCTGCAGACATTGGCTGGCCTTTTCATCTCTCACTTTGCAGCACTGGGTTTACAGTTGAAGAAGATACTGTCTCCAGACACCTGCCTTTCACCCACCAAGTCGAGATGTCTACCTCATAAATCAGCTCTCAGATAACATATTGAGATCAACCTAAAAAAAGACAAAAAATTGTTACAGCAAAAGATTTTCCCATCTTCAATGTCTGAAGTTGAAACAAGCTGCTCAATGCACAATACTGAAAAGTACTTCAGCAGCTTCTAATCACAAAAAGCTTCTCTCAAATACATACTCTATGTGCTCAGTCACTCTTTGCATGCCTATCCCTGAATATTCCATATTCTCCAAAGTTACTGATTTTAAAAAAAGCTTATAAGATTAATCATTGCTAATTGTAATAATCATTAACATATTTTTTCACGTCCAGGACTGGTTTTATCTTCTTAGTTTTCCTTAATTAGAAGGTTCCCTGAAGTGTTCTTTATTTAATGTGAACATACTGTAGCAAGGTTTGTTCTCCCACATAGCTTTGTGATTTTGAAAGCAAATAAAAAAAAGAGAGAAGTAACTCAATATTTAATCCCAAAGTTTCAAAATGGTAGAAGAGTTTGAACATAAAAGCCTTTATATCTGATCTACTGTATATCTTAAAGACTATGGGGATAAAGTAGATCTCAGCAGAGTTTATTGGTACTCTCCAGTGGAACTGGAACAATTATAACTCAGCAGACACACTTATAGGCCCAGACATCCATGTGTTTTTCAGCAGATTTAAACTCTTCAGCATTTAATCATTTTTGTTACTTGAGCCCCTGGTAATCATACAAAACAACAAAGGAATCCAGTGCAGAGATCTTCTCTTATTCTACGATCAGAGTTTGATTTGCATGAAAGAAAGTAATTTAGCTCACAGATTTCACAGACAACCTAAAACCTGCAAGGATTTTTCAAGAGATTAGGGTCTTGTATCCACAAACCCAGCACCAAGGGGTATGGTTGTACTCCTCAGTAAGAGAGGGCCAGTGTGGGAACCACACACTGCACCCTGATCAGTCTCCCCATGAAGTCATTTCTCACCTCTGGTTTGGACCACTTCAGCGAGCAGAAGGCTTGGGCAGTGCCTGAACATCATGGGAGCTGCTCTCAGTTCATAATGGCCAAGGGTACATTTGTTTTGGCTCTCTCCCAACAACACAGCCTTGTAACAGCATCCTAGTAGATGCTGCATCTTTGAACACACCACATCCTAAAACATAAAACATACACCTTCTAATTTGTATGCTAAAAACACTCGTCTGGTGGGTTGTAACACAGACCCTGTATTATTTCAGGCAGTCTGAACAGCAAAGAGACATAAACATGTCATAAGGACAGAGGGTGCCCAGGAGACCTTAAAGCCAATTTATACTTGGCGTCCATTTGAGATGGTGCACTGGACATATGGTCCCAGGGTTTGATCTGTGCCTGTGATGTTTTCAGCAAACAGGCATTGCATAATGCCCACTCTGTCTTCCTGGATGCCACAAAGTCCCAGTCTGGGGCTGCCCCTTGTAAAATCCAGTCTTTCAGGTTGCAGTTTCTTAACATGGAGATGTGCACGTACGCATAATTCAAGCTATTATTTTACAGCACAAGAGATCCTCTGCACGAGCACATGGCATATGCAATCAGGCTGTGTTTATTCCCTCGGGCTCTGAGGCCATCTGGCACTAGTGAAGTCTATTATCATCCAAAAAAGGGTGTCCGCATCCAAACTACATGTTGGGCATGGTGCCTGGCCCGTGCTAATTCTCAAAACATGCCCAGGAACTGTTTGGGAGAGGCCTGGGCTGACTGCCCAGGGACAAACCATTCCAGGGACTGCTCAAACAATTTAACAGTGTAGACAATGGTGTTAGTGCCTGGGTCTGTCTTCTGGCACTGTGTAATTTACAGTATAAGCAGAGCCTGCAAGTGCAATGAAAAAGGCTGATTCCTTCATGGAGCACACCTCTCTCTGAGTGGCATAAAGCACTTCCTTCACATCTACTGCATGTTAAGAGTGTCTTCAGAGATCAAAAGATTTCTGGAAGTCAAACTAAATGTATTCTACTGTATCCTGGAAACACTGCAAATTGAGAACTTGAAAGTATAATAAGGAACTGATATAAGAAAGATCCATTTGTAATATTTGTATGTTCAATACAAGTGGGCAGAGCTCTAGAGGAGTGCAGGCAAGCCAAGGTACCAAGGGGTGTGCAGAGGAACAGGCTTGCATGAGCCAAGACATAAAAAACATTCAGCTAAGGAATCTAAAGCCAAACAGCTTTCAGAATATTGGAGGATCACATTCATAGTAGTGAGCATGGTTTTCACTCCATTGGTTTTCTCAGACTTGTGAGGAGACTACTTACAAATAAAGGGAAAGAAAAAAAACAGAGAGGCTTTAAAGGTTCCTCATTCCAACTATGTACCCTGTAGTCATTTAAAAAAAAAGTAAGATAGGGAAAAAAAAATCATAGTTTCCCATTTATCCTAGCTTGAATGCTAAGAAACTGAAATAAAAGTTTCTAGAAACTTTTATAAGCATTAATTGTTTTTCAGATTCCAACATTCATGGAGATACTGGAACACAAGATGCTTTAAAAAACCCATTTCTTTTTTTTTGTAGTTAGTCTTAGGAAATGGGATAGTATATGGCTTCTGTAATAACCAAAGGCATTTTCTGAAATAATCAGAAGCATAGTTGGCTTCTTCACTTATCAGCACACGTGTACAACCACAGGACAGCAACATTTCACATGGCAGTAGCCAGTGTACAGAAACTTGAGAGTGGGAAGGATTCCCCTGGGCTCAGCTGTCTGCAACTGCAGCTGACCATGCCATATGGTTCCAGATATTTATCAAGCTCCATCTTCATAACTAGGTTATTTGCCTCCAAGACAGAGATGTTTCTGAATTTTAACTCTCTGGCAGTCAGAAACCTGAAGTTACTCACAGCAGGTGTACAACATTGCTCGTCATGACATCACTGTCATTGCTGAAATCTTCCTACTTCCCCTTCTGCTGTTCAGAGACAAGGCCTTCCCACTCTCAGACTTGGACTAACCAAATCCCTTTACAATATGTTGACACTGTTGATATTAAGGTTCCTTGCACTGTTAATAATGGCAAACCTTCAATAACTAACACATATTTTAGACAGGAAGTTATCTCATTCAGATATCAGATCAGCTTGGCACAGTCTTCCTGTAAAAGATAGGTTGCATTTTTTATCTTTCACAGTAATAGCTTTCAATCTTTTTTTCTAATACTCTCAAACTACTCAAGTCAGACTAATAGACATGAAGCTTTTGCTTTCCCTTTCAGAGACACAGGTATTATAGCAAAGATGAATATAAGGATAATCTCATGAGCTCACAAAAACAATGTTAATGAAAATCATAGTTGTTCTTTATCCTTTATATTTCCTTGTTTCTTATTTTCAGGTTTATTTGTGGGGATTTTTTTGGAAGTTTTTTGACTGGTTGGGGGTTTTTAATTATTATTTGTATAAGGAAAGAGTCAGAAAAAGAAGCTAGTAAAATAGTGCAGAAAAACATTCAAAATTTAATTTTTTAACCTTAAATTATAGAATAAAGATCTCTGAGTTAAAAGATAGGACTTTTTCACTGACATTTTTGTGAAGGAAATCATACAAAATCCAGGGGTTTCTTTGAGAATCAGAAAATCCCACTGAATGAAAATCCACAGGAGTCTCATTGTATTATTGCAGTGCAGGTACGAGTCAACTCATTCAATTCACTTGCAAGGCTCAGTATGTGTCCTGCCTCTAAACCTGGTCTTAGCAGATCGTAAAAGAAAAGGCACTTTTTTCCCCATTACTGAAAAATCCCTAAGTAGACTCATGGATTTAATTTAAAGGATCTGGCAAAATGAACATTCAGTGGAGGAAGTTTCAGCTGAAAACAATTTATTTGCGAATGCTATAAGTAATTTAAAAAAAAAAAAATTTGGACTGGAAGTTAGACTCTAACCATAACTAACAGACATTTGTCCACCCAGATTTGCCGAGAAGTTTTGAAGGTAGAGCTGCAGGTACCCTTGATCTATTTGCTGACCACTACATCATACTCCACGTGTATGAGAACCACGTGAGACGTGTCGCGGGTCGGACATCCGAGCTTCTGACTGCGGGCGCTGCTTTCGAGCAAACCGCAGGCAGAATTGCTGTCACAATTATGCCAGTGCTTAACCTCATTTCAGTTCGTTTATATTTAAGTTGAGCTGTCTCTTTCCAGAGCTGTGCATCTCTTACGACAGCTACTGTGTTTGGGTTAAGTTTTGGAATTCCTTCCAAGTTTGTATAAATCACAAGCTGTGGCTGTCTGGTATCCAAATGGGCTTATTTTGTTGTAAGCGGCTTCTACCACTTCCATCAAGCATAGGCCTTCTCTTTCTTTTAGCACCTATATAACTGCAATGATTTTTTTCTCTCTCTCAGTTCATGTATTCTTTTGATTTTCTCTAAAATTTCCTTAATATAATTCTGTGTGCCTTTTACTTTTCTGCCACCAACTACTTTCTGAGATTACCAGCCAATTCTCACACTTTCCTTTCTTCTGGTGTCCTTTCTTAATATCATTGTCTTGTATAATTTATAAAAGTAGACAAACACCAAGCTGCACATACACATAGGTATTTGCGTTGATTTCCAGTGTAACTATGTTATCTGCCTTTACCTTCATCTACCTTTTCTTTCATGCTTTTCTGGTCATGGTTAGTTCCATTTGGTTCTTTGTGGCCTACGCCTTCAGTGAGCACTCAGATTTATGCAGAAACTCATTCTGAAATTGTTCTGTGAAACTGAAAATGTAAACTCTCCAGGCTATGAACTATTTGCTTCTCTCACATTTGTCTTTATTTGTTTTTGTAGAGTGCTATTCATGTCTAAGTTTGAAATACTAAGCATAAGGGCCAATGCCGTTAACTCCTCAAACCCCAAAGTCTCAGGCCAGGTTGATTTTCAGGCTGAATATTCTGTGTAAGCTCAGTTTCCCTCAGTCTGGGGCACAGGACAGCTCCAGGGACTGGATTCATGCCTCTCTCTTCACTTAAACTCGGTGAGGTATCCAATGTCTGGATGAACCATGACATACTGTACATGTAAATTGTTATGTTAACCTACTTGAGAGATGCCAAACAAAAGAAATATTTTGAACCTTTTTTATCTTCAAGTGACAAAACTTGTTGTGAACATGGTGTCCAAGTTCAAATTACACACACACACAAAACTCTCACTGCTGCATAGACTTGACAAGAGTCTGCACAGAAAAACTTCTTTTGGAAAACTATCTTGGGAGCTGATTTTGTCATCAGCAGAATCACACAGTTTCTGACTAATATCTATAGTAATTCAGTACACATAAGCAATTTATGTCAATGATAGCAATTTATGTCAATGTCTCATATGTAATAACCTTTCTTAGAGCAGCTATACATATCTAGAAAAAAAAAAGAAAAAAAATTATGAAGCATTGCTGCAAGATTAATCCGCCAAAAAGACAGAGACCAGAGATTACTTATGAGCTGTGCACAAGGAACATTCTTCTTCCCATTTTGGAGGTGTACTCTGTAACAATGTTGAGTCCCCATCTTACTCACGATTGCTCAGGCCTCCCTGCCCTCACAGCTCTTTATGTGCCTGGGGTTTGGAAGCTACAGCCCTCACCCTGTAACCCAGTGCTCACTAAGGAAGAGCTCTCAGAAGGAGCAGTTGAAGACTCTGGCATGATGGGGCTTCCCTGACAAGCCCAGCTCCATGGAAACCCTGGGATCCCTCAATCCTGCCAGTTACAGACTGAGAGACCCTTCCCTGTATTGCGTCACCCAACTCTTCCACCACTGCAGTATTTTTCTGTTCTTGACCTACTTTGCACAAATATCCATTCACTCATCACTGACAGAATTACAAATCACAGTTTCCTTTCTCTCCTTGCCTCTCTCCTGAATCCCTTCTCCACTTATACCTCATCCTTTCCTCTATTTTATTGTTATGTTTTGTCACTTATAAATAGATGTCTCTTTGTATCTGACCTTTGGTTTGCAAAGCCTTCTCCACCCTATGGCTCAAGAGAGGCCATTTTGGTCTTTCTGGTTTTGCAGTTCTCCCAAGAATGTAATTTCCTTGGGAAAAGGAATAGCAAAATTAAAAAAAAAAGAAAGCAAATCTTCCCCTTCATATCAAAATCCATTCATTCACTTCTAATTTTAGTTTCCCTTAGTGAATGCGACCCTGTAATTAAAACATTGGCAGATGAGAATATTATAGAGCCTTGCAGTTCAAGTGAACATTATTGTTAAACGTAATAATTTTGTCTGACAGTCTAGTAAACTGAAAACATGTAGGATCATCCAGATTAAGTCTTGCAAGAACCAGTTTACACTGCATCATTCAGACTCTGTTTCAACAGGTAGAATTTGCAACAGGACTAAAACCAACATCCAGCTGATAGAGGCAAACATACCAGGGCCTATGCTGACCTCTACCAGCAGATGTTTTAACTTCCTTTTCACAGGGGTGCCATATAACTTTCTTGGAAACCTTTTATTCACAGATTTGTTGAATGTCAAATATCAGGACCTTTGCAGAACCAAGGTGCCAAAATCATTTCCTTCCCACCACCTAAGTATTTATATTCCACAGATCTGTAATTTTCCTCACCTGGCCAGAAGGTTTCAAATTAATAAATGCCATGCTTAACAAAACAAATGCCAGTGCCCACAAGCATTTTTATTAGTAGTTCCACTTACAGGAGACTCCCTACAGCCACTCATTCCTATCCTCACTGCCTTCCATTTCATTAGCCATTCCTTCCATCTCCAACCCCATTTCTGTCCCAACCCTAAATACAGCTGCATCAACAAAACTGAGGCAGCTGTGAGCAGCATTGCAGAGGTAGGAACAAATCCCTGGGGAAGGAGATTTTAATGCACAGTCTCTCTTAAACATGCTTTATGAAGATCAGATTGTTTCAAAGAGGAACTATCCCATGACACAGAAACAATCTGAACATTTTACAGATGACATATACCTGTGACAGGAATAAACAGGGATTTTGCCTTTATTACATCAGCAAGATGCGAGGGTGCAAATCCTAGCCAGTCTTCTGCCCACCTGTTCTAGAGATTTTAGCCTAACAACTGAAATAATACAGCAGATACTTTTGTCAAGTAGAATAAAACGAGCAAGCTCAGAAATATGGGTAAACTCCGAAAAGCAGAGCCCATGAGGTCATTAACAGTTTTATCAGTCCCTAGAAAATAAGCAAGGATGTGAGTACCTGGAGCACGGCATGTTAGTTCTCTACTCATTCCCCTCATCTACCTTAAAATGCAGAAGATATAACTGCATGTATCAACTTTCATTTTTAAATTTTCTCTCAGACTGAATATGAGTCAGAATTTCTCACAAACCAAATCAAGCCTTAGGGAAGGTGGATGGAGAAATGGATCATGCATCTTCATGAGGAAGAGTACCCTTCTCTTGTGAGGAGAGACAACAGAAGCTGGGGCTGTTTAGTCTAGAGAAGAGAAGACTGAGAGGGGATCTCATCAAAACATGCAAACATTTCAAAGGTGGGTGCCAAGAGCATGGTGCCAGATTCTTTTCAATGGTGCCCAGTGACAAGATGAGGAGCAATGGCCATAAAATAAAACACAAACAGTTCCACCTCAACATGAGGAAAAATTTCTTTACATTGAGGGTGTCAGAGCCCTGGAACAGGCTGTGCAGGGAGGTCATGGATCTCCCTTTCTGAAGAATTCCAAATCCACCTGGACAGGTTTCTATGTAACATGTTCTAGGTGACCCTGCCTTGGCACGGGAGTGGGACTGGATGATCTCCAGAGGTTGCTTCCAACCCTAACAATTCTGTGATTCATGTCACACTGCCTACAGATAGGAATGCAAGGCTGTTCTTTCTTCTAAAATAAGGAGGGAAATTGAAGACACTGGCTGCTTTATGTTAGGATTTATGCAGTTGAGTAATTCTTTGTTTTGCTGTAAATGCGGAGGAACCACTTTTATATAAAGAAATAAAAAAATCTTATTTAAATAAAAAACAGAGTTGTTTTTTTAAACTTTCCAAAACAATTTCAAATAAAACTCTACCTCTGCACTCCTAAATCCCTAGTTTGCCTTTACATTTTACTGATGCAACACAGTGGAATAAAACATGAATAAAAGTATTTAAACTGTTGTCAGCCCATGACAATTGTGCTGTTTTGGTTTTAATCTGATCTCTCTGATAGCACTTTAACAGCTCTTTTTTAGGGGGAATTCTATTGTCACAAACCTCCTGTGGGGGTTTCCTGGTAAATATGCTGGTCCTCGCAGGCCCTGTACAGATGATGTGTTGTCCTGCCCATTGTGGTATTAGCTATCCAAAGGGGATAGTGTGTTAACTGATGATGGCTAAGCTTTCAACCTTCAATTATAGTTTTCACTTAAAGTGTTTCAGGACCAGCCTGTTTAAAATCCCCTGAATATTACAATTTGAGGTGCTTTGCCTGTAGTGAGGGAATCTGGGCTACGACTGAGAGACATCCAGTATTTCTTGTATCTGTAGATCCACAGAGCAGAAGTTCAGTGGGAGTACCTAGTAGGAAAGCAGGCTCTTTGCCATAAGTTTGTCTTTCCCTTGTTCTCATCTGCATGCACTGCATCATGCCAGGAGGCAGAGAGCTCTCTCACCCATTCCTCCAGCCTGCCCTGGGAGCCTTCAGTACCTTTTATGAACTCATTTCTCATGCCTGGAAATAAAAGGTTAGTCTTCCAGATTCCAGCTGAAACAATGCATTGAGCAGGCTATGAAATCCAGCATCTCTCTTGCATGTCTCCTCCTCCTGAAAAGGAGTTCACTATGTTAATCCCAAGAGATTTTAACAGGCAAACTACATGCCAGAGGAGAACACTGCACACCCATCCAATGTGCACAGAAAGCAGGATGAATCCACTAACTAATATGTTGCTACATGACATGAACTTGCTGCTTCTTCCCAGGAATATTGCCAGTGAAGGTATTCAAGGTCATCTTGTACAGAAAAGAGACATATCACACACACATGCATGATTGTTCCTTGAACTACAGCTAACTTCACAGAAAGCTGAGTTAATCTTGGCCAAGCTAAAATGAAATATTCCAGAGACTAAAAGTATTGTGCAGAGAAGCTACAGAAGCTGTCCAAATGGATAATTAACAGTACAAGAAATAGTGGACAAAATATTAGTGGTGGAGAAGAGCTTAGGCATTCAGTTAGAGACAAGAATTTCATTGTATTCCATCATTTCAAAAGCAGGCATCTATAGCACCAGCCTGATATATATAGGTCCCCTTTTTTTTTGCCCTGAAGGATATTCCTCAGCTCATCTAGATAGTCCTTGGCTTGCTTTAAGTTAAAGTCTACATTAAGTTCAGATGTGTATGCGGTCATATTGCTATAATTTGTTAAAGAAAAATAAAAGTGAGGCTGCTTGAGTAAGTGTACAGATCATATTAGACTAAGTGGGAGTTTCTGTTCAGTTTGATCCAAACACAGTAGTTTATATGGCAATAATGCATAGTAAAATAAGTAGAACAGATTGCAATGAAATCTAAGTTTTCAGGTTATGTACATGAGCTCATATCTTACCGTCTAGGATTAATATATTTACAGTACAAAATCCTTTCCTCAACACTCAAATTTCCAACCATTAATGTGATTCAGATATCCTGAATTGCTGTCTATAGAAGTCAAACAGTACTAAATTTACTTTTGGGCACATAAACATTTTCACAGTCAGAGCTCTTTCTATTAAATGTCATTCATGTTTGACAACTGAGTGGAAGACAGCAATCCCCATCCAGGGGCATCCATCCCATCAGTCAGTGTTGTATCCCATAAATTTTGTGTGCACTAAATTAATTTTCTTGGTTTGTAACATGTGAAACCTGTTCAATACTTGCCATACTGTAGCTACAGTTACAGTTTTTCTGGATGGGTCCCTTCCCTGGGCAGAGCAGCAGTCACAACACAGATCATTAAAATGGATCAACTAGGGACCTAAAGTCTGGATCCACTTTGTGGAAGTGATTCCTTCTGACATCCTTGCCTTCTCCTCAAAGTCTCACCACCTCCTAGCAGCTCTCCTCCCTTTCAGGAGGCAGGTCCTTTTTCTGAGGAAATAGCTCATGGTATGTGTTTCAAGTAATGAATTCCAGAAGGAACACAAACTTCTAGCCCACAAGCTCTTGGGTATCTGACCTGAATAGACAGGACTGCAAGCCCCTCAAACTGTGTAATCATCTCCCTTGGGCACAAACCAATTCAACAGGAAAATTAATTCCAACATGATTCACAACAGTTTCATTCGTTGTGAGCAAAGAGTTCTCAGAATTTCATTTTCCATAGAGGGGGGAGGAGGGATATTTTAACTATCAACCACAGCTCAGGGCAAAATAAGCACTGAAACACTTCCCCAGAAGTGTTAGGTTGGGGTTTTTTGTTTTTCTGTTTTTTTCTCAGCTCAATTTTTCTATCTGTAGGTGAGAAAGAAGGTGAAAAGGTGGCAGAAGACAGACATGGTGGTGGAAGCTGGAAAAGAAGTACAAAGGATTGTGTTAGCATTTGCATCCAGTCTGAACTACAGAAAATATTATGAGCTCCTGTGGACTGAAATGCTGTAGATGTATACAATGCATGCACTTACACAAGCAGAAGAAACCCCTTGCTTGGTTTTTCTTTTGTTTTTCCTATCAGCACAAGAAACATGAGTTTTGCCCCTTGCTAGAGGCCTGAACTGTTCTTGTGCGCATTTTAGAGTATGATTCAGACAAAGTTCTTTTTTTGTCACTGGCCCCATTACCTAATGTTTTGCAGTCCTGCCCAATAAAGATTTATTCATCTCATATGTTCCTGGTTGTGACCTTATGTTCGGCCGCAGTTGGACTGCTTTGCACTCCAAGGCTCTTTCCTCAGCATTCCAAATCTGGGAGCTGCTGTGCCTGGGAAGACCAGCCTGCAGAGCCTCACTGGACAGTAAATCAGCCCTTGAAGGCCCAAACTTTTTAAATCAAGCGTTCAGCCTCATCTGTTTTGTTATTGCGCTAATACTGCCCTGAGGAAAATCACAAATGAGAGTCCAATATATTTGAAATATGTTATTTAACTGAAGCATGTTTTCTTAGATTCAGTTTAAATATTGCAATGCTTAACTTTTCTTTGAACACCCCTACGTGCTGCTTATGATGAAAGTATCCAACCCAACTTTTCACTGAAAATAGGAACCCACCATGAGGTTCCACGTGACTGAAGTGGGCACTGTAATTATCTTGCCAGCCCCCTGATCCAGCCTTGTTTCACACTGGAGTTTTCTGCAGCAAAATCTCATCCTTCTACAAACTGTGTGCAGCTGTGCAGTTCAGAAAATGTGATTCAAAAGTTTTCTTTTAAAGTGTTTCCCTCCTTCACTCTCCCTTGCTGACCAGAAGTTCATGAGGATCATCCCCACATTTGTTTTAAACCCTCCAGTATTTAGTTCCTCAATCCAGCTGTTTTTCCCTCCTGGTGAAACCCCATGGCAAATCTGGTACTGAGCACTAGCAGTGACACTTCTTCCTCTGCTCAGGGAAAATCAATGATTAACACAGGAGAGGCTCTGTGCTGGTATATCTTAGGAAAGGTGGTGTTTCAGTGTTGTGAGATATTCACCTTCTAATAGTTGACAATGATCAAAAGTTCCATGGTATTAATTGCAGCTAACTTCTCCTATTCACCATGCTGAAAGTGAAGTTCAAACTATGTAGGATTAATGGCCCTTTGCTACTTATGAGGCTCTTTATGGCTAATTTGTCACCATCCATCAAGCTTGGTTCACACATTCACTCAACAAAATGAGCAAGGCTTTTACTATCAGGGAAGATGAGTTAATAAAAAATAATGAAGGATATTTCTTAGACATTCTGAGGAGCTCAGTACTTGAATCTTTACTTGCATTTATTCAGATGACCATTTAATGTAATTTTCCATTTTTCTTTATTAATTTTGCTCAATATATTGTTTTCCCACATATTT
>VZTT01011230.1:0-12290 GCA_013400855.1 Buphagus erythrorhynchus | reverse complement strand
GATTAAGATCTTTTGTCTGTTATATCTTGTCTGTTTAAGAAATAATTCATTTTTATAAGTAGATCTGATTTGTTGTCATTAGAACTGTGAGCCAGAGTGGTTCCTTAAATTTGAAATGTTGCCAAAATTTGAGGCTAAGGCATGGCTTGTCTGAAGCTTTCCCTTGTCTCGTGACAAGCTGGAGCCCCTCTGCTCTAGAGGCAGGCTGAGAGAGTGGGTTTGTTCAGCCTGGAGAAGAGAATGCTCTGGGCAGACCTTATTTTGGCCTTTCAGTATTTAAAGAAGGTTTGTGAAAAAGAGGAGGAGTGGCTTTTTACCAAAGCCAGTAGTGATAGGACATGGGGCAATGGTTTGTAGTTGACAGATAGTGAATTTGGATTGAACATAAGGAAGAAATTCTTCCCTTTGAGGGTTGGGAAGACCTGGCACAGGTTGCCCAGAGAAGCTGTGGCTGCCTCATCCCTGAAAGTGTTCAAGGCCAGATTGTGTGGGGCTTGGAGCAGCCTGGTCTAGTTGGAGGTGTCTCTGCCCGTGACAGGGGGCTTGAACTGGGTGGTCTTTGAAGATCCCCCCCAACTCAAACCATCCTATGATATGGGATTTACAACTTTGTACATCCCAGCAGGAGCATCAGAAAGATGCAGGCAATTCCCTAATGTCAGTTTTGTGTGAAAATTGAGCTGTGCAAGTGTTTGGGAGTGAGTTGGGCTGAAAAGGGTATATAAATGGGAAATCACTCTTTTGGAGGGCAGCTGTCTGCAAAGGACTTCCAGAACTTGAGATTTTAGGTATTTTTCAGGCAGAAGTGAAATATTCAGTCCATGTACTGATCTCATGGAAGCTCTTATTTACCCTCACCCAAATGAGAGATTTCTGGAGCCTGGACTAACACCTTTGTGTCCCAGGTCAGGTCTCAGGAATCAGCTTGTTCACAGAGTTCTTCCTCATTCCATTTTTTGTTGTGTTTTTTGTGGGTTTTGGGGTTTTTATTTTCATTTTTAATTTCTTTATTTCAATTGCCTCAGCAAAGTTCTGGAAGAAAGGATTTGGACCCATCTTTTTCTATACTGGCAATGAAGGTGACATCTGGACTTTTGCTCAGAATTCTGACTTCATATTTGAATTAGCAGAGGAACAGCAAGCACTTGTCATTTTTGCTGAACATGTGAGTATTTTAGTCATTGTGCATCCTTTAGAGCCCTGTTCTGTTCAGTGTTACTGAATTCAGCTTTCTGCAGGTCTGGAATAGTGGTACCATTTCTTGCCATGGAGCTGAGTCAGACCTGCTATAAGCTTTCTCCCCATGATAGCAGATCTTCTTTACATGATCATGGCTTTTGAGTAATTTTTTACTATGCCTCCCAGCGCTCCAGGACTGATGTTTCAGTACAGCCTATGCCACTAATTATTTGCTTTTGTAAGTAGTTTCTACAGACTTTAAATTCCATGTTGGAGTAGAGAGATACTTTGGATATTTAATCTCTCTACCCTGCAAAGTCCCAAGCCAACCTCTCCCACACTGCTCTATTAAATCTGCTATCTATCATCTTAGGCATGTTCCCTTTTGTAGTTGGGGACTTCAGGAGAGATACATGTGCTGACAACCCACTTTAGCACCCACTGAGGCAGCTGTCGTGTACTGGCCATCCACTCCATGATGTGTCCTGAAGGTGTCTGTGTATCAGGTTGTCTTGGTTTGAAAGACAGGTATTTGCTAAGAAAAGGCAAGAGCCCCTTCCCTGAGATGGAGTGTGCAACCCCCTCCCTTCCAAGTATTATAGTTTTGGAATCAGGGGCTCTCAGGCAAAAGATATGGGGATAGGAATAACAGTTCTTTACTAATATATCTAACAAGGCAAACAAAAGAAACAACAACAGCTATAAAAATTGACACCAAAACAGAACAGTATAAGTCAGTTCTAGTCCTTTTTGGCCGCAGGCTCCCTCTCCCTGCGCTCAGTTACCGCTGCTGTGGGCAGGGCAGGTCCCGCGCAGCTGAAAAGGGCTGGGGGGATGGCAGGGCGGCCCAGGTGTGAGAGGGAGGGAGGAGCGACTCCCCTTCTCACGGTGTTGGTCGTGGTGCTCGGCAGAGTGCCCGGAGGTAGTAGGATGGAGCGGGAAGGCATCAGTGCGATGTCTGACAGCAGGGAATGTGGCTTCCGGGCCTGGGATTGCGGGAAAGGTGGTAGATATTAGCACGGCTGTCTTCCTCCGACTCCGCGAGAGAGTGAGAGAGCAGGCAGCTACCCCCACCTCTCCCTTTCCAGTGTTCCCCCTCTCCCCACCCCCTTAGAGAGAAACTGTTACTAGCTAGGGTGTAGCCACAAATACTTAGCATAACAATTGGGAAAATTCCATAGAAAGAAAAGGGAAAAAAATCAATCCCCAACACAGGTGCAGGAGACAAGACACTTCCTCAGTTATGGACAAGTTAGAGGACATCTCATGCTCTATTATCTCTTCATATTAGTGCTCACTTAGCCTGGCTTTATGGTGAGAGCAGAGAAGATCCAGACCAGCATTGCCACAGTGTATCTCTTTTGTTTCAGAGATACTATGGGAAGTCTCTTCCCTTTGGACTTGAGTCAACACAGCAGAAGAAGACTGCTCTGCTCACCATTGAGCAAGCCCTTGCTGACTATGCAGTGCTCATTACTGAACTTAAGCAGCAGTTTGATGCTGCAGGCTGCCCTGTCATTGCTTTTGGAGGCAGGTAAGGGTTGTGTGGGCTCCTTCCCTTCTCTGCATCCTTTCCAGCCAAAGTTACACTGCCATAGATCTCTTTTGCTCTCAGAGAAGATCTCAATGCAGAGCTTTAAGCTATCCTTTGAGAGTAGATGCCTGTGCCTCAGCTCCCATGAGCTCATCATCAGGTCCCACTCTGCTTTCCCATCAGGAATTAGTCTCCATTTGTGGTTGCTTTGCAGAAGCACCCTGACTAGATGTTTCTAAGCTTCTTCAATGTCTGAATCATTCAGAACTGCAGAAAAAAAAATAGCTTGGAAAGGGTCAAGGGAAGATACCAGGCTTGCCAGTGTTGGGCAATGGGATGATGTGCCAAAACCTGAGGAAACAAGCACTAATGGGGTCCCTCAATCTGCTTCACGAGGTGTTGGCTACAGTGAACCTCAGCTGAAATGTTTCTACATTAATATGTGCAGCATGAGGAGCAGACAAGAGGAGCTCAAAGCTTTGGCCCAAGCCCAGAGATTTGGCACCATTAGCAAAAGGATAAGTCTGGTAGGATAAGTCAAGTAACTGGAGTGCCCTGTTGGATGGTTACTGGGCTCTTCAGGAGGGATAGGGCAGAAGAGATGCGGAGATGGCATTGTATGTAGTGGAAGGGATAGAATGTCTGAAGCTCACAGTTGGCAATGGCACAGTTGAAAGCCTCTGGGTAAGAATCAAGGGACAAATAAATAATGCAGATGTCACTGGGGGAGTCTACTTTGAATCTCCCAGACAGGACAATGACACCAACAAATTATTCCTTGAGGAACTAAGGACGCTTTCAAGTCACCTTCCTGTGTCCTTCTTATGGGGGACTTCAGCTTGCCAGAAATCAACTGGGAGAATCACACAGGTGGTACAATCCAGGCCAGAAGATTCTCTGAAAAACCCAGATGACAACTTTATGGCACAGTTCTTAAAGGAGCAGAATCTGGAAGATACCCTTCTTGATCTACTGCTTGTCAATAGAGAGGATTTTGTGAGCAAAGTGGGGATTGGTGGCTGGTTTGGCCACTGCAACCATGAAGCCATCGTGTTTAAAATCTCTGACAGAAGGAAAAGTGCCATCAAAACCCCATCTCTGGCCATGAGGAGAGACTTCAGCAGACTTCAGGCTGCTCAGGGAATTATTGAGTAAAGTCCCCTGGGAAAATGTTTTTGTAGGTGATGGAGTCCATCAGTGTTGGTTACATTTTAGATACTGCCTGTTAAGGGCACAGGAGTAGCAATTACCGAATGTTGGAAGTCAGGGAGGTGAGGCAGAAGGCCAGCTTGGCTGAACAGGGATCTTCTCTTGGAAATAAGGTGAAAAAGGAGATTGTATGCCCAGTGGAAGCAAGGTCAGGTGACATGAGAAGAATACAGAGATACTGCTCCCCACTATAGGGAGAAAATTCATGTGATTAAAGCTTAATTGGAATTGAAGCTGCCAAAACTGTGGAGAACAATAAAAAGAATTTTTGAGTACATTAATGGCAAAAGGCAACATAGAAATAATATTGGCCTGTTCCAGGATGAGGATGGTCACCTCACAAACAGGGACAGAAACAAGGCAGAGGTGTTTATTGCACTCTTTGCTTCTGTCCTCACCATGGTTGACAGACCAAAGGGGTCCCAGTGCCTTGAGCTGGAGGACCATAAATGCAAGAATAATCAAATCCCTGTTGACCCTGAACATGTGCAGGACCTGCTGCTCCATTTGGGTCCCTACAAATATGTGGGGCCTGTTGGGATTCATCCAAGAACCTGAAAAGAGCTGTTGATGTCATTGGAGGACCTGTCTTGATGATTTTTGAGTAGTCTTGGGAATCCAGAGAGATCCCAGCTGACTGGAAGCTGCCAAACATTGTCCCAGTTTTCAAGAAGGGCAAGAAGGAGGACCTTGTAGACTACAGGCCTGTCAGTTTCACTTCAGTGCCGGTAAAATCTGGGTAGATCATGGCAACTATTATTCTGGGAAGTATTGAAAAACCACCTGGAGGGCAATGCAGTCATTGGTCACAGCCAGCTTCCGGAGGGCAAAGTCCTGCATGTTGAACCTGATTTCTTTCTATTATGAGGTAACCCACCTGGTTGATCTAGGAGAGCCAGTAAATGTCATTATTTTGGACTAGAGCAAACCTTTTGATGCTATCTCTCCCAAAGATTTTTCTGGGCAAAATGTCCAGCATATGATGGGTGAGCAACTGGCTCAGTGGTCGGCACAAAGAATTGCAGTGTTTGGGGTAACACCAGGCTGGTGTCCAGTCACTAATGGGATTCTGCAGTGCTCCATCCTCAGCCCTCAGCTCTTCTACATCTTTGTTAATGATCTAGAAGCAGGACTTGAAGGAATACTAAGTCAATTTGCCAACAACACTAAACTGGGAAGAGTCATTGACTCCCTTGAAGGCAGAGAGACCTCAATAAATCAGAGAGATGGACAATTGCCTATGAAGTTTCCCAATGGCAAGTGCTGGGTTCTTCATCTAGGATGGGGCAGCACTAGCTGTGTGTATGAAGTGGGGAACAAGAGGTTGGACAGCAGCTGTGGGAAGGGAGCTAGGGGTCCAATGGCATATTGGATATTAGTAGTGCCCTGGCAGCCAGGAAGGCCAACCATGTCCTATGTGGCATCATGCCCAGCATCGCTGGCTGGGTGAGGGTGGCGATTATCCCACTGTGCTCTGCACTGGGGTGGTCTTACCTTGTTTTGGGCACCACAATGTAAAAAAGACATTAAGCTATTAGAGTATCCAAAGGAGGGCCATGAAGATGGGGAAAGGTCTGAAGAGGAGACCTTATGAAAAGTGACTAAGATTACTTGGTTTGTTCAGCCTGGAGGAGACTGAGGGAAGACCTCACCACTCTCTTCAATATCCTGTGGAGCACTGATCTCTTCGCTCATGACCAGTGACAGGACTCAAGGAAACAGCATGGATCTGTGTCAAGGGAGGTTTAGACTGGATATCAAGAAAATGTTTTTCACCCAGAGGAGTGGTTGAGCGCTGGAACAGACTTCCCAGGGAAGTGGTCATACACCAAGACTGTTTGAGTTCAAGAAGTGTTTGGACAACACTCCCAGGCACAGGGAGCGTCCTCCACAGGGCCATGAATTGGACTCAAGGATCATGATGGGTCTCTTTCAGCTCAGCATATTGTATGGTTCTGTGAAAATGAGAAATTCCTCCTGCAGGATCAGAACATTTTACATTGGAAATACAGGAAACTAATAATTGGTAAAATATTCTTTCAAGGGGCCATACAGCTTTTTATTAAACACAGCTTCTTTAACAGCATCCAGCCATTCTGCTCTGCTGCTCTCTGGTTCCTTGCAGCAGTCCTTTCTCAGAGTGTTCAGAGTGCTGCAGGAGGGTGGATGTGATGTCCTTGTTTCTTGATGGATCCCTTCTCTTGTAGTAGAGTGGTGCTTCCCTCCAAAAGTCATCCAGAAGTACAGGGCTTCGAATTCAATTGCAGTGAGCTAAAAAGCATTTGACATGATAGTTTTCATTAAGCTTTCAGCTGTTTGTGGTGTGGTGACTGAACTGTTGATCTCATGGGGGTTTATACTGTTGACTATCAGGACAGTAGCTAGAGTGGGAAGGCCCAGAAGCTGTCCTGGGATAGGAAGATGGGAGGGATACAGCAAAACATCCTAGCTGGCTGCATGTTAGACTTCAGCTCTCTGTGTGTAATTGAGGGCTCAGTCTGCAGCAGCTCTGAACACACTAAAATGAAGAACACTGAAATATGGCAGTGATGGAAAAGCACAGCATTTTTCCTGGGAGACAAAAATCAGACCACTTCTGGTGCTTATAACTGTGCCAAATTAATCTGAAATTACTTGCAGCAGGTTTCAGGTAATGCCTGTCTCCAGGACCAGGGCTAGAGAAATGAAAATTGCTTTACATGAGGGTGTTGTGAGAATGGTATTTACTGAACCACTTGAGGTGGTGGGGAGGGAGATTGAGTGCTTTTAAGCTTGGAGTTAGACCAGGTTTCACCTGTGTTTTGGGGATGTCATTTGCCACCCCAATGGTCTCAGAGGAACTCTGCAACCATCAGCAAATGAATGACTTCTGTCGTCTTGGGTCTATGTAGCAGCCCTTGATTCATGTGTAGATTGTGGCCCTGCCACTGAAGCTACCAAGGTAGACTTTTCTTGTGGCACTTGTTAATTTTTCTCCTTCTCTGTATCTGTGCTGATCAACTATGCAGCTGTTATTTGGGGTGCCCAGGGAGGATAGTCTCCACTTGCCAGGAGTTGAGAGGGCTGCCTGTTCTGCCACATTCAGGGACACCCTTTGCCAGAAGCCTGACAAAGTTCTGACTAGTTCTAACTACTTCTTGTCATCCTGTATGCAAAATGTACAGTGAGTGCTTCACTCAAACCCTGCTTTGCTCTGCTGTGAAGCTGTTGGGACATGCTCAGGATGGTGCAAAGTTAAATATTGAGGCAGGATTTACATTGTCTACAGAAGCAAACTGAGCTGCTGTGTTCCCACCAGAGCTGGTGTGAGCATTTAGGGGAAGGCCAGTAAGAGTACTGTGTGCTGCTCATTGGCCGTAACTGGATCAACATGAGGATGAGGCACAAAGCATCATATCCATGAGCATCATGCATATCACGGAGCATGCATGAAAATAAAGCATCACAGATATCCATGAGCTTATTGTTACCTTGGGTTAGGTGAGCCTGTAAATGTTGGCCTGAAATTCTGAGTTATTACAGTATAAGTTGTCTGTTAAAGGAAATAACTTGTCTCTTCTTGGTAGCTATGGAGGAATGCTGAGCTCTTACCTGAGGATGAAATACCCAAATGTTGTGGCTGGAGCATTAGCCGCCAGTGCTCCTCTGCTGTCTGTGGCTGGGCTTGGAGACTCCACTCAGTTCTTCAGAGATGTCACAGCAGTAAGTAACATCTCTTTTCAGGAGCAGTATTTTCTTCCTTTAGGAATGCTGTTTCTTTTTTTCTTTTCCAGGTGTTTAAATAGATACCTGTCTTCACAGCATCACTGCTAAGCAGGGAGTGCAACTAAATGGCAACCTGAAAGGGAAATCAGTAGCTGCAGGATGGCTGAGCACTGCCATAGCTGGGGCAGCTCAGGGTTCAAAGGTGCTACTCTGAGCAGCACAACTCTGTGCCAGTACCTTTAGTACCACTGAGAATGGACTTTCCCATTTCTAGTGGCTTGACTGTAATACAGCCTGAAATTTTTCCCTTGTGCCTGGCTGAACCCCTTTTGGATAATTTATTTTTAAAATCCTTTCCCAAAATGCTGTATTGGTACCAATGATTCACAGCATCTCCTTAGTCCAAGGTGATTGCAGTTCTGTGAAGAACTTGGAAATCTTCATTCTGTAACTAAAAATGTGCAAGGTGTCCCAGGATCACTTAAACTAAAATTTAAATGTGGCTTTTGCAGTTTAAGGCCATGAAAAGTTGGTGTTAGAACTGACTTACATTTATCTTAAAATAAGTGTACTGCCTGGTTGTACTGAAATCTTGTGATGGTATCTGTTCTGCCTCTTTTTTGACATGAATTTCTAGATCTGAGTGACACAGGTGGCTTTGTATGAACTACCTTTGTTGTCCCTCAGCTGGGGCTGAGGTCTGTGCCTGGTGCAGGAGCCAATGAGCAGACAGAGCTGAGACCTTTCATGCTTTTTTGCCTAGAGTTATTGCTAGGCTATAGTTCATTAAGCTTGCACCTCTCTTTGGGGAGCTTGCAGGCTTTTATACAAGTTACAACAAAGAAGTTACACAGAAATTGTTCACTGGTCAACTTAACCAGTGCTTTTCTGCACATGCTCCAGTCAATGCTCGGTTCGCTATACCAGAGTGGTCTGACACTAGCATGTGAGATGTCTCGGGGTGATTTTTACCTTGCTGCTTAGTCTTAGGTTACTTTGGGCCACCTTAGCATTCTTCTCCCCCATCCCTCTGGTCTGGAGGTGAGTCATCTTTGTTGACATATTCCTGTCATTCTTGTGTTACTTTGCTGCTATTCTCCACTTCAAGGACCACACCTGTGTATGTAACTTCTGGTCTCTTCGTTCTTATTTATATACATGAACGACTTGTTTCTGTGCTGAGACTTACACAACAGATAGCTTTACCAGTAAGTATAAAGAAGAGACTATTACATGAAAATAAACACGTTTGAAACTGCTAAGTGCATAAAAGAATAGTAGACGTCTTAAGAGTTACACATTTTCAAACAAAAAATGTAATGCCATTTTGTGTGGAAAAATTCACAGTGCCAGAGGTTTATGTCCAAAAAGGAGACAGAGGAGTCCTGTAATTTTATTTAAATAAAGGGAGAGGCCATGGGGCATTTCCCATGGGGTCTTCTAAATGGTTGGGGGACACAGCCCCCTTTTTATCCTATGCATCACTCACTTCTTTTCCTCATTGGCAGAGGTACTTGGAAGGTACAGACTTCCCCAGTCACCTACTCTATGTCCTCCTCTGCTGTCCACCCCTCTTTTTTTTTCTTTTATATAGCAAAACACTATTCATAATTCTCTTAAGCCTTTATTCTTTTTCTCTAAGTTCAGGAATTTAACATGGCCTTGGCTGAGCAATGGTCCATGTCAATTAGTAACATTTTCTAGAGCTGATAGTTTCTTCTGTTACTTCCCTTTCTATAAGTCCCTGACCCTATCTACAAGCAGATTCACAGTCTGTTTGTAAAGACACATTCATGTTATTCCTTTCAATTTAGTCAGCTAACAGGTCCTGCAGTGAGAATTCTTCCCTGGTTGAAGCCAACTTCCTTTCAGCATCCCTGTCTTGCTTCAGCTGTGAATATGCTATGAGTCATTACACACCCTCAAACTTAGGGCTTTAACCTTTTCACATGAAAAAACTTTACAAATAATTTATAAATCTGTTTTCTCTGCAGCAGTAAGGCAAGCTCTGGGCTGAGCTCTAAAGCAAGCACTCTGTGGTTTCAAAGTACTCCCTTCCATCTTCAGTATGGAGGTTGCTCTGATTTTCAATTTATGCATCTGAAATCTGAATTGTTCTTCTTGCTGAGAACACCCATGAGAGCTGTTAATCCCAATGAAGGCACATGGAATGGCTGCAATTTCTCCTGCCTCTGCTAAGCTGAACTGTTTCTGGTCTGTAAGGATCTGGGGATGAGTTTAAAAAGGTCCTCATGGCTGGCAGTGCTTGGCAGCGGCCCGCAGCCAGCGGCCTAGAGGAGAGCTCAGCCATCACAGCACTCAGAGCAGACCTGCTCCTCTGTCCTAGGCCAAACTATCCTCACACTCCAGTTAGAGCCATTAGTAGGTGAAGATCAATAAGCACATCAAGAAGGATATTTGGAACTCCTAAAGGGATGCCCAGGTAAATTGTGGAAAATCCCACAATGATTTCTTTAAACATAATTATCAGACTAAGGCAGAATTAGAAAGAAAAGAAAGGTCCCAAATCTATTTTTGATTTGAGGGTGAGTCTTTACAAGAAAAATGCCTAGCTAGTGATTTGTGGTTACTTACCTTGCTCTAGCAGGGTAGAGAGATCTCAGAAGAGCCCTAATAATTCTTCGTGTTACAAGATGCTGGTTGCCAGCAGATCTAATCTGCTTTACAACTTGAGAGAGGAGAAAGAGCTTGGATTCCTAGGGCCTTCAATCACAGAAACAACTTGATCCACCATAACCAACCGCAGCTCTTCAAACCTAACTTAAAGTGCTTTTTCAGGATCAGTAATGGTTTTCTCAAGGAAAAGGACATGGTTATTTGGCAGGCCATTAGCAGGCTTAAGAAGAAAAGAAGATCTTGGTCTTGTACTCCCAACGCATAACTGACTTCTCCAATGGTTCCTTCTCACAGACGAAGTGCAGCTTGAAGGACTCTTCTCTGTGTTCAAAAACAACTAAACCCTTATGACCCTTGCAGCCTGCCCCCCTCTCTGAAGCATGCTTCATAGTCTCTTGCTGCTTCATGTTCAGCCTGATGCTCCGTTAAGGGCAGAGTGTTCTGTCTGATGGCTCATCCCAGCCAGACCTGGTGACACAGCTGCTGCTTGGCCTGAGCTGTGCAGAGTGTTGGCTTCTGCAGAGACATGCTGACTCTCTGAAAGACAAGGCAGAAGCACTGGTGTCACTGCTCCTGGAAATGCAAATGAGGTGCTGACCAGCAGGCCAGTGTCATCTTCTGGTCCTTCTGGCAGTTCTTTCCATTGCAGCCTCTTCAAGTGTCTCCTGTGGGAAAATGTCGTCTCATATCTTTTCTGTCCCTTCAGGATTTTCAGAAGTCTAGCCTAGACTGTGTCACAGCTGTCCGTAAAGCCTTCCAGCAGATCAAGGACTTGTGCCTGAGTGGAGGTAAGAAGGGAGCCCTGCAGATAGCTCCCAAGGTCAGCCAGCATTCCCAGCCACAGGGGAAAAAAGTTGATACAGCTTTACCTCAGCTAGTTGTTCAGATAAATCAGTACGGGTGCCCACATGGCTTCTTCTTTTTGCTTGCACAATGGAATTTTTTCTTTTATTAACTATTTCAGTTAGCACTAAAATTGGTAACTAACACAGAAACATAAGTAGCTCTGCAAAGCTTTGCACAGTGTTAATGAAACCATTTTTTCTGCAGCAAAGTGAAAAACCACTTGCATAGTATTTTATACTAGTAAAGCCATATATTTCACCAGATACTTGTCCTCAATATCCACACCATGAAGAGCTGTTCTGGTGGGTATGATAGCTGTATGGCTCAGCTCACTGGACAGATCTGAGAAATCTGTGGAAGGCAGTCTAGGTCCTGAAACAATCATCCAAGTCCCTTCCATCTCCAGTCTTGGACAGTTAGGACAGACTGGTGAAGACCTCTGCAATGGCTCCTAAATAGGCTGGACCAGATGCCATGGGCTGATGCAGCATCTCCTAGAAGCTGTGGTGTTAGGACAAATGTGGTGGCTTCTGGGTCTGTCTTGAGCTTTGGTGATGAGTCTCCGTGATGCTGTGTGCCTCCCAGCTGCTGTTGGTCATGGAACTGCCAGAGGAGCCCAGTGATCAAAACGCCATTTTGGCTTTGGGTCACGGCAGGAAGAATGTTACTGTCAACTAGTAAAGCTCTTCCAGCTCTGTCTGGAGCCATGCTTCCTGCAGTTGGGGGTAAGGTGGTCATATTTAAAGCTTCAGCTGTCAAGTGTGTGTCCAGAGTCAGGCCACTGGCTGTGGATTTCCAAGGAAAAGCAGCCATGCTGTAGTGGTCAGCTGTAGAGCAGGATGGGGACAGGAACTGTGACTCCAAAATGTGGAGAATGAAAATGAAGGGAGCAGCTTTCCACAGCAGAAAAGGACAGGTGTACGGGTACATCTTGAAGGAATGACTCCAGCTGACCTCTGCATCCCACTGATGTTTGAAGGCATGTCTTGAGAGTCCTTTGTGAGGACTGTTCTCATTTGGCAGTTCTTACTGCAGATACACCCTCCTCCCAAGAAGCTGCCTTTTTATTTTTTTTTTTGTTTGTTTGTTTGTTTGTTTGTTTGTTTTTGTTTTCTTTTTTGGCAGGAGGGGGTGGTGGTGGGTTTTTTGTTTTCTTCTTAAAAATTTTTTTTTAGGTTTT
>VZTT01011228.1:92798-110732 GCA_013400855.1 Buphagus erythrorhynchus | reverse complement strand
CCAGCGTGGGCTGCAGGAAAGGGATTGGGATTCTGCCCCTCTGCCCTGCTCAGGTGAGACCCCACCTGCAGAGCTGCTCCAGCCTTGGAGCCCAGCACAGGAAGGACCTGGAGCTGCTGGAGAGAGTCCAGAGGAGGCACCAGGATGATCAGAGGGATGGAGCAGCTCTGCTGGGAGGAAAGGCTGAGAAAATTGGGATTGTTCAGTCAGGAGAAAAGAAGCTCCAGGTGACTTAACTGTGGCCTTGCAGGGCATGAAGGAGTCAGCAGGAAATATGGAGAGAGGCTGTTTCCAAGGGGAGGAGTGACAAGAAAAGGGGGCATGGCTTCCCACTACCAGAGATTGGGTTTTGATGGGATATTGGGAAGAAATCCTTTCTGTGGGGGGGGTGAGGCCCTGGTACAGGGTGCCCAGAGAAGCTGTGGCTGCCCCTGAATCCCTGGAAGTGTCCAAGACCAGACTGGATGGGGCTTGGAGCAACCTGGGCTAGTGGAAGGTGTCCCTGCCCACGTCAGGGGGTGGAATGAGATGAGCTTTAATGCTCCTTCCCCCCCAAGCCTTTCCATGATCCATAATGCACATTAATATCCATAAACACCCAGGCACTCCGCCTGAGGCAGTTCTTGTTTCTCTGTGTGTCTATGCTGCTGTGAATTGCTGTAACAGTTTGTTCTCCCTTGCACCATTATTTGCAGTTTAAATTAGGCTGATGGCTTTCTGTTACCAATATGCAAAGCAAATTCTGCACCATATTTCCTGATAAATAAGGAACAGCTGACGGAGGTGGCTGAGAGAGCACAAAGACATTCAGTGCAGTATCCCAGGATGCCTGAAATGTCTCAGGCACTTGAGGCACAGACTTTTTCAGACAGACAGGATATAACTTATCCTTACATCTCCTAATGCAGTTGCTTCCAAGTGGGAGCAAAGCTATGGATTCTGCTCCTAGACCCATGCAGGTGTTCAGTTATCCCCATAATCTTCCTCTAGGAGCCCTGACTGATTTAGCAGGGGATGGTTGCTGCAGCATGGAGCAGTTATTTCACCCAGCTCCTGAGCCAGCTGTGCTTCCCACACTGCTGTGGCAGCTGGCTCCAGGCTGGCAAGCATCACTAACACCACAATGATGTGATTCTTCCTCTCCATCGGTACTTGCAGCTTGATGCTTTCTAATCCCTGCCCTGCTCCATCCTCTCTTTGTCACTGGCCCTACAATTACCAGAGTCATTCATACCATTATGCTGTTGCAGGAGATAAGGTTAGACTGCTGCACAGAAATATCCCATTGTGGCTGATGCAGGATGTTCTAATTCAAAGGGAAAATAAAAAACCTACAGAGAATTACAAAAACCCAAACCAGTCAGCCTGACTGTGGAAATACTGTAAAACACCACCAGGCTCTCACCAGTTTGTATCTACACTTATTTAACAAGCATTTTATGTACATCATTTCACTTACTCGATTGCTTAATGGTATAGTTCTCTCATGTTCCTCCCACTCTCAACTGGGACAACTTAGAATTTATATGGTAATTAAATGCACCCCATTTTAATTAGCCTTTTTTCTAAAATATAGAAACATGGCACTGCTAATCAGGTGATTTCATTAACTTTTTTTGTCAGAATTCATCCACAAATATCAGCGGTTCTTTCTTGCTCTAATATTTCTGCTTCAGTTAACAGGAGATGATCTCTGGAACAAAAAGAATCAGTCATAATTATGATCTTGATTTAGAGACAGAGCAATATTTTTCCATTCATGTTACTGCATTTGACAGCTTCCAGCTTCCCCATGCCTTAGCAATAACAAAGCCATTGGCAGAGGTGTTTAAGAGGAAAAAAACCCACCCCAAAACAGGCAAAGGGAGCTGTAATCAAGCTAAATCCTTATTTTCAGTCTGGGAATCTTTCCTGAGGACAACCTGTCAGCACCTTAAGATGTGGAGACAGGCACAAAAGGGCACAGATCAGCCCTCTGGAAAAGAGCTTCAGTTAGACACCACCACAGACTGAGGCAGGATGGGGGGCTGTGGAACCTTTCCCAAATGGTAATGGGACAGAGAGGGTCAATGAGAAGGAGGATGTGGGAGGGAATGGCTATTAAACATTGGCATGCAGCAAGAGGAAGTGTTAACGAGTCAGAAATTGCTCCTGATAGACATCAGAACTCTGCTTTTCTCCTGGCAGAGTAGAAAGGTCCCTCCTGAGGTCTCCAAGTGTGATGAGATGAGAGGTTACATCACTGGGGAACAGGAAAGGCTGGGGGAACACTAAAGATCATTTTGTGACGTGCAGATAGAGCAAGCTCTTCTTCAGGGCTGCCTTGCCAACTCAGAGTTTAGATGTTTCAAATAAGCTTTTTGGGGTGCCATTAGTTACCTGTTTCAGAGGCTCAGGGTAGGAGGGAGAAGTCTCTGAATTGCTGTGTTCAGAATTATTATGGGAGAAAACAATCCCTGCCTTGCAGATTCTAGAGCCGTGTTTCCAGCCAGTAGCTCTGCATTGGAAAAACACCTTCCTTTTGTTTCCCTGGAAGTTGCCCTGAATTCCACACCACACTTCCAGAGACATAAGAACAAATGCCATCCCCAAAAAACAGAAGAAGCTGGCACAAGGAATGAGTTTTCTTGACAGTGCAACTCGAGGGTGTGAGAGAAAACAGCAGCAGTTTTGTCACTGTTGCTACTGGCACTCCTTTGTTACACTTCCTGGGAAAGGAGGTTGATACCTAAAATCAAAATGCATGGGAGCACCACTGCTCAGCTCTGCCACAGTGTAAATGGGCAGCAGGTTTCTCACCCATCCTTGGCTGGGGAACATGGGCTGCAGAAAGGACATGGGGAGAAAATGAAGAATAATTTAACCATATGGATCTCTAGTTTGTGATCTATCTCAGTGATAGGATGTCAGGTACTTTATGTTGCATCTGGAGCAGAGACACAACCCAAAAAATGGTGTATTACTACAAATAGGGCTGGAATAAACACCAGGGACTGACAAAATCTCTGTTACTTTGCATTCTAGAGTTGCCCTTTCCAACTTCTGGCATTTTCCTGGGTGCATTATAGTGCAGATCAAGTCAGGTTTAATAATGTTAAAGATTTAGTCATTAAACTGCTTTTGAAATTGTTTAGTCCTAGTGCAGAACACAAATACCTGATGATTAGAGGTTTGTTAGCTATTTGTGCTAAATATTGAAAATCTAAACTGGAATATTAGAAATGGGAGACTTTATCAAAATTTTAAATGTACAGAACAGATTTGTGAAAGCATTTACCTTTCCATAAAATCATTAAAATTGGAAAGACCACCAGGATCATCAAGTCCAATCTTTGACCAATATCCCCACATTGTTAAGTGCCACATATACTCATTTTTTTTTTAATATTTTATGTATTTAAATCCCAGTGGCTCTTAATTTGGAGCTAGGATTGATTACAGCAATTTATTCTAATGAGGTGCATACTCTTTCTGCTAGTTTGTGCAGAATATAATCCACATTTAGTAAGACAGCTGATCCAGAAGATTAAGTGTTGGAGTCAGTAAGTCAGGAGTCTCTCTGAGTTCTTCAAAGAGAAATTAGAGTGCAGGGATTGAATTAAAACTTTTGGATGGATTGAAGTATGTTAAGCCACTCATACATGAAGTAGAGGTGAAAGTTTAGGTTTTAGTATAAGCAAGCAAGTAAGCAAGTAAGCAAGTAAGTAAGTAGAATGGGTTTTAAGTGCTTTTAGTAAGTAAAAGGTCTTAGATACCAGTGTAGAAGTTCGAGTTCTAGTGAAGGTTGAAAAACAGTCTTAGATACTAGGGGTTCTGTGGAGGCTCCAGAAACATAGTTTTAGACATAATAAAGCTATAGTAAGAATACTGCTTACATTTTTCAGATAGAACAAGATAGACCATATATGTAGTTTATACGTAGCCTGGCGTGCTAAGAAACTAAAATTCTAATAAGTTAAGAAGTAGTAATCTGAGTTTGTGTCTTAGCTTGTTGGGAAGTTTCTATATAAGAATGTGCATTGAGGAGAGCTGGTACTTTTTGCCATTGCTTTTGCCATTTGCTTTTGCTTTGTTTCTGCTTCTATTTGGAACTTTTTACCAAAACTTAGCATGGACTTTAGTGCCTGTGACTTTTGCTTTGAGACTGATGTGCTTCTGCAATTAACAACTTTATAGCAACTATTAGCTGCTTGGCTTATTGAAAAAAACAACCCCACAAGTTAGGTGCCTAATAGTACCTGGAGATTTAACCTCACAAATAAGGACTCACAACAGGAAAAACACATCCTCTGCTTTCCTTCCTTTGTTCTTCTTCTCTTCCTTCCCACAGCTCTTACTTAAGTTTGTTTGTAAGTAGAGATTGTTTTTCATCCTATTTGAGTAATTTTGTGTAAACCAGCATTGAGAGAAAACAGGACTTGTGAAAACTTAGGGGTGTCAAATCCTAAACTAGTGTCAAAACACTACTTTTACTTTAAAAGTTTTGTTTCAAACTCAATGACACCTCAATGATCCTTTTATTTGCTATCTTACCTTAATTTATCCCTTAGGGTCTATAATTTCATGGGGTGATACTCTATTAAAAATGTTAACAAGATTCCAAACACCAAAATGGCACCACACAGAGTAGGAAAGGCAAAGTCGATTTTATCAGGGAGAAATAGAGCAGTCATTATAGAATAAAAATTGCATATTATAGTAAATATTTTCCTCACTGTGTAAAGAATTCATTTAAAATAAGGATACACCAGAACAGGTCTCAAAATAAATGCACTCCTAAATGTATCCTATAGCAATCTTTTACCAATAAACTGAGAAATTTCTGAGGGAGAGCTGAAAATGTGTTTTCTGGTAATTACTAAAGGCCATTGAGAAATGTTACTGCTACCTTAAACCTCCAATGTATATGAAATCCTGAAAAATAATGTCAGCTCATTGCTCCTTGAATGAGATGATAGTCTAATTCTTCAAATATGCCTTTAATTTCAGTATGAACTGAGCTGAACTGGTTTGAACTCAGGAGAATTGTGTTCAAAAGCTTAAAACCCAGCCTTGCTCATGTGGAGTTTGGTCTGCTTGGTCCATTGGCTTCTTTGTGCTCTAATAAGATTGAAACTTTTACTGCTGCACATTCAGTAGCACTTCCAGAAATTCAACTTTTATCTCCACATTATGATTTCTTCTGTTGTTCAGCCCGTGTGTTACCTCAAAAATACCCTGTTCCTCCCAGATATCCATAGCAGAATCATTTTAATTCTTCAGGAAATAAGAGAGCCCTTAAAAATAAGAAATAAAGCCCATCCTTTTATGTGTGTACAACTTTCCTTGTTAAAAGCACAGTTTGTTTAATATCTTTAATTACTTTACCTCACATGTATGCACAGTACACAAGGAGATGTAGCCATCCAGATAATAAGGCCATAAAAGATGAAAATCACAAAATAAAATTTGGTTTTGTTTTCCATCTTCCCTCTTCAAAAGAAATAATCTCAGGCAATACAGAGAGAAGAGAAACATAGAATCCTGTTAAAAGTGAAATGAGAGATAAAGAAAATATTTACTTCCTGAGGTAAATAATATGATACAAAAGATAAAATTACCTGATATAAAAGATTAAAAAATTGGACTTCCAAGATGGTATTGATGGAAATATTTCCCTGATTTATTTTGCCATTCTCCAGCCTTAGTGTGTGTGCAGAATGTAGCGTCCATTAAAATAATCACATTTTCTGGTCTTCCAGACAGTGCTAACTAATCTTTCCTTGAACTGTGGAAACAATAAGATTTGCTGGATGTCATAAAATAAGTATTTTGGTTTATCTTTCTCTTCTTTACGATGTTGTCATTATAAAAGCCTTGCTGCTGTATGCTTTTTTTAAAAAAAATATATTTGATATTTATAGGTATCAAGTTTGGTTGAATTAGCAGTGAATATAGCCCCAAAATGCAGCTGCTGCTGGGGGAAAATGTGCCATCCACTATGATAACTGAAGTCAAGGAGGATAAAGAAGGGAAGAATAAACACCCAGGAAGAATAAACACCCAGGAAAGTCAGGGCTGGGAAGAACCTGTTGGAACTGAATTACCAAAAGAAGCAAAAGTGGAAATATTGTCTACATCTCCCATGTTCATACCATCTTTGATTTTTGAGTGGCTGCACTTCCATTCTCTTGTCAGTAACTCCCTTAGTTAAAAACTGAGTGCTAAATCATTCCAGAATTTTAAAAGATGCACATCAGAGGGAAACTACACCTGTCCTTGAGCCATGGTGCAAATTCTCCAGCAGTTCACGTTAGAAATATTCCAAAATTTATGAGAAATCTGGAGAGTTGATCTAAACATGCATCATAAAGTGCATTTCTTCACCAAGAAAAAAAGTTTAAGATTCTTTACTAAACTTGACCAAAGCAAGTATTGTGGATTACTAAGGACATTACTGTCTTTGGGCACAATTCTGAATAAAGAAACGCTAGGACAATTGAGATTGTCCACCTGGAGAAGAGGAGGCTCTGGAATGACCTCATTACAGCCTTCCAGGACCTGAAGGAGCCAACAGGAAAGCTGGAGAGAGACTGTTGACAAGGGATGGAGGGACAGGACAAGGAGGAATGTATTCCCACTATGGAGGCACAGGGCCCAGTGGATGCCATGGAGGGAAAGCCCTGAAGACAAACACTAACAACTCTCCCCTGAAGAGGTAACCCTTAGGTGGGCTCCTCTAGTTTATGGCAAACAGAAAATCTCTCCCACAATGCTGTTCAGTTGTATGTAGATACTTTGTACCCTATTGGCCCTTTCCCTTTGTTCCACCCCTGAACCCTCAGATCATTGGCCCTGTTGCTCTACTCCACCCCTGCTTTCCCCATATAAACCCTGCTCCCTCAGACCTTTTTGGTCAGTCTTTGTCCCTGGTCCCCTTGGTGGAAGAAGAATAAAGATTTCCATGGAACCCCATAGGAAGGCTCCTGTCCCTTTCTTCAGTGTCACCCCCAGCAGCACTCACAGCTGAGCTGAATCACTCAGTGGCAGCAGACATGCCTGTGCCACCAGGATGTCTTTCTAAGGATGATCCTCTGGTTATGTTGTGGCACTCTGGCCACCACTGCCCGCTGTGACATCCCACTGCCAGAGGGCAGGGTTAGATGGGATATTTGGGAAGGAATTGTTCCCTGTGAGGGTGGGCAGGCCCTGGCACAGGGTGCCCAGAGAAGCTGTGGCTGCCCCTGGATCCCTGGAAGTGTCCAGGGCCAGGTTGGATGGGGCTTGGAGCAACTTGGGATAGTGGCAAGTGTCCCTACCCGTGGCATGGGGTGGCACTGTGTGACCTCTAAAGGTCCTTTCCTGCTTACACACCACACATCTTTCTCACACCACCACCCTGCTCACACTCCAATTCCTCACTTGTCCACTTCAATCCTTGTTTTCAGCATTTCCTTTTTTCCATACCCTTTCTATGTCAGCAAACACAAAATGCCTTCTCTAAACCATGAGAAATGTAAATAATGGTGGGGTTTTGGTTTATTTATTTTTTTTTTTTCACCTAAGACATTTAAACTTTCACACTGTTTTTGTTTCCTCCAATGGGAAAAGCTCAAAACAATTTGAGAAGGGCTGAGTTTCTGAAACATCCCTGGCCACCTCTGACCTATGGATGACGTGGGAAGTGTTTGTACAATTAAAAATAGAAATTCAGTGTAAACTGAGACCTTCTTCTTCCTGTCTCTGGAAAGACCAAACACTCTTCTCCTCGCACTAACTTCACAAGAGTAAAATATTTTGAGCAGTGTAAAAAGCAACACCCCCAACACCTCTCCCCACTCATTTATTTTAAGCTTGTCTCCCATTACTCTGCTAAAGCCCAGTTGAAGGCTGTTCATTTATGCAAGCACAGAGACCTTTCCCCACAATGTGCTAATTCTCAACAATCTATTAAGCTGCATCACAGGCTCCGCTGTGTGCTTAGACACAAATTGTTGAGAGAAAATGTTTGAGTGCTTTTCATTTCTCTGTGTTCAGCCACAATGTGTTTACAATTGGGTGGGTTTCGAGGTAGATGTAAATAAGTTTCTCCCTGGTATACAAGTAAGCACTTTGTGCAAGATTTCCTTGCTGATTGAGAGGAAATGGATAGCAACATTACAGTGCTGTAAATCACAATTTATGTCTGGCTCCTTGGATCATCAATTTGTAAATATATCAGAACATATTGTTACAGAATAAACAGCACAACGCAGTGGGAGATTTCTGGCTCCTCCAAGTGCTGGAAGCATTGCAAAGTGCTCCTGGATTCAGGCAGGTGCCTCCCTTCAGAGCAGCTAATAAACCCAAGTTCTCTCTCCCTGTCTCTGGGATTAGGCTAAATCCAATTGCATCTTTCAAAACAAATACAGCTGCTGGTTAAACATCCCTTCTGATCTAGGAAAAAAAGTAAGAGTCAGGTTCTTCATGTCTTCTCAAATCCAGTTAAAACACAGGTGCCTGCAGGGTCTCTAATCTTATAACCTGACACATACAGAAATCACCTCTCAGAGCTGCAAACCAATTCCTGACACATGGTGGGAACCCTTCCCCTCATCTTTCATATGGAATCAGTGCTGAGGGAAGTTCTTCTCCAGGTCATTTTAATCACTCAACCAAGAGCACTGAAAATCATAATCCAATTGATCTGCCTTTGTCATCTCCCAATATTTGTGTTACTGACTTTCTTCTCAGCTAATGTTAAATCAAGATCATCCCTGGTCAATCTTGTTGACCTACACTCTTCTACTAATCATATTTAATGAAAATTGCAAGCATATCAAAATCATTTATAAGATGCAGGGAAAAGAAGAGCCCTTCTCACCAAGGACAAAACACAAAAAATCCAGGAGGTATTGGCTATCCTGTCTATAAAACCTGCAAAATTTTAAAGCTTATTTTATCTCTGCAGGTTATATAATGAATGGTCACAATTTGAAGCGTGTCTGACTCAGAGAAAGAGGTGGCTCAGCTCATTATATGCATAATAAGTAATACATATGGGAAATATTGAGATAATATTTGTTTATGGCATAATTTTATGTATTGTTTGAGTCTTAGAAGTGTATTTTTCCAGAAAAGTCAGATATTCTTCTCTGTAGACCAAATATATTCCTATGAAGACAGAGAAATCAGGAAGCCAAAAAAAACCACAGTGGTCCATCATATTTTAATTTCTCTTCTAGCTATCTTTCTAACTATTTATCTACGTAGCTGATGAACCAGTCAATCCGCTTCAAAACCAGCTTTTTGCTTTCATTTGAGATCTTTCCTGCAGCAGCTTATGTTCCTCTGATATTTCCAGGTCAGTCCAGGACATTTCTAAAATGTTTTTTTGTATAACTAAGATAAAAGTGGGAGCTGTTTCACTGGAGCTGTTCCAAACAAGGAAGGAAGAAGAACAGGTCAAAGCTGACAACTCAAGTGTGGCTGGGGCTCAGCAACAAAGACCTGTGTCAAATTTAAAACCCTGAGAGAAATCATGGAGCACAGTCACAGCCCTGGAGCTCAGGAAAGCTCTTTGGCAGGACCCAGTGGCAGACTGGATGCCCCTACAGAGGTGAAGGACATGGGAAAGGCTGAGTGGCTGATGGTACAAAGGTGGTGGTGGATTCCCCCTGCCCTGCCCAGGCTGCTCTGGATCTGAGAAACACTCCTTAGGCCCAGCCTTGCAAACAGCCAAGACCTGTGTCAAATTTAAAACCCCAAGAGAAATCATGGAGCACAGTCACAGCCCTGGAGCTCAGGAAAGCTCTATGGCAGGACCCAGTGGCAGACTGGATGCCCCTACAGAGGTGAAGGACATGGGAAAGGCTGAGTGGCTGATGGTACAAAGGTGGTGGTGGATTCCCCCTGCCCTGCCCAGGCTGCTCTGGATCTCAGAAACGCTCCTTAGGCCCAGCCTTGCAAACAGCCAAGACCTGTGTCAAATTTAAAACCCCAAGAGAAATCATGGAGCACAGTCACAGCCCTGGAGCTCAGGAAAGCTCTATGGCAGGACCCAGTGGCAGACTGGATGCCCCTACAGAGGTGAAGGACATGGGAAAGGCTGAGTGGCTGATGGTACAAAGGTGGTGGTGGATTCCCCCTGCCCTGCCCAGGCTGCTCTGGATCTCAGAAACGCTCCTTAGGCCCAGCCTTGCAAACAGCCAAGACCTGTGTCAAATTTAAAACCCCAAGAGAAATCATGGAGCACAGTCACAGCCCTGGAGCTCAGGAAAGCTCTATGGCAGGACCCAGTGGCAGACTGGATGCCCCTACAGAGGTNAGCGCCAGAGAACTCTCACATTTCTGTACCTGGAGCATCTCTGAGCAGCGACAAGACCGGGCTGGCATCCTCACTCCCCAAGGCCTGGCCCTCTGCCTGGCGGCCATGCAAAGGCATCCACAGTGGGCATTCCACTGACTCTGGGGGGATTTGTCACAGGTGCCCTGCTTGCACTGGCTCTTTGTGTCTGTGTGCATGCACGTATGCATGTGCTGCTACAGCAAATCTGGGAGACATGCTCCTCTCTTCGATGTTTTAAGTACCATGTATATCTAAGTAATTAGGCTTGTAAGGAAGGTTAAGCTATAAATTTACTTAAATGCTGCTAAGTGTTGTTCTTTTGCTAAGTTGCTAAGTTTAACATAAGTTATAAGCTTACTTAAGTGTTGCTAGGTGTTCTTTGCTAACTATAACTTTGTAGTTATAAGTTAGGTTCAATGCTGTTAATTGTTATTCCTCTGTTAAGTTGTTACAGTTAAGCTATAAACTAAGTTTCAGGTATAAGTTAAGTGTGATTCCTTTGTTAAATTGTTAGGGTTAAGGTATAAATTCAGTTAAAGCACTGTCAAGTTTGAATGCTGTTAAGATTTTGGGCCATGTTCCTTTTTATCCTTGCCCTCACTGTCTTTTGACACACACATACACACACACACACATACACGGATAGTTCTCAGTTAATTTCTCTTTTGATTGCCTTGATTTTATTTAGTTTTGTTGTAGCTCATTTTTCCTTGTTGCACCTTAACTGTCCTGTAAGCAGTAGAATAAATCTTGCCAACAAGCTTTATCATGCTTTCTTTTAATATTAAATCTGGCTTTTAATGATACCCTTGCCAATGATTTTTTAAGTGATCTCAAATACTCATTCCTAACAGCACAACCACTCTCTACCATCTCCATCACTTCTGAGGTGCCAGGAGATGCAGGAAGCTGGCAGGAGAAAGTCACATCCTACTCACCTGCTGGAAGGGCAAGGGAGATGGTGGGAAGCACAAACCTGTCAGCTTCACCTCATTCTCTCAAGCTTCCTCATCTTTTTAAGGATCCAGGCGCGGGCAGATCAGTTTGACACCAGGAAAATCCATCAAGGATCTTCCAAGGGAAAATCAGACCTGACCTTATCACTTTCCACAGTGAAACAAGAGGCCATGTGGACGAGGGAAGGACAGTGGGGGTTATTTACCTTTTTTTAAGTAAGGTCATGGACAAAGCCTTCCATAAAAGTCTTCTGGCTTAAGTGGAGAGACATGGGATTGATAAGGGCATGAGGTGGGCAGAAAATTGGCTGGAAAATTGGTCTCAGGTTGAGGTGATTGGTGGTACAAAATCCAACCAGTGAGTGGCCAGTCCTTGTGATGACACTCAGGGACTGGTACTGATATTGTGATGACAAGACAGGGAACATCCTCAGCAGTAGACAGTAGACAGTGTAAGACTGGGATGTGACCTGGTACACTGTAGGGGAGGGCTGTGATCCCAGGAGAAGCCAGAGCCAGAGGGCAGAGCCCAGGGCAAAAACCTCCATTTAGTCACAAACTGGAAAATATTGCTCTCCACAGCAGCCTAATGGGAGGGTGGAGAGGAGACAGAGCAGACTCTTCTCAGAGCTGTGCTCCAGTGGATAAAGAGGCAACAAGAACAAGCCAAAACGTCAAAAATTCTGATTAGATAGAAGTAAAAATGTTTGCCAGTGGTGTGGTCAGAAATTTGCACAGATTGCCCAGGGACACTGTGAAATTTTCATACTTAGAGACAGCAAATCCTGGCTGGAAAAGGCCCCGGGTGACCCCCTGTAACCACACCTGTCCTGACTGACACTGGACTCAGTGACCTTTGGAGGTCCTTCCCAACCTATAATGTCTCCAAGGTATGGCAGCATATCCAGTGCTACTGTTTGTCCTGGATGGAGTAGGAAAGCAAGGAGAGGGAAATTTGTCATAAGGCACATGTGTCTGGGTTAGCAGTTCTCTGACATTCCCTTTCAATCATTAGCCATAGACCATTATTTCTGCTTGTCTGAGTACCCTTGATGTGTATGAGATTAAAAAAAATAGAATAAAGTTCTAAATGTTTTGCCAATGAGAAAATTTGATGATAGAATGTCTCCTCAAACTGTCCTTGTCCTGTATTCTCCTGCCTGGGAAGTTTTTAACTTCTCTTACTTTCTGATTTAAAATATCTCTGACTTTGTCCACTGTGCATCCCAATTAGACAGAAGAATAAGCTGTTGTTAAGTATATCTTGTCAGACTCTTGCAAGAACAGAAAAAAAAAGAGAAAGTCTGCTGCCTTTTCTTCTTTCTTATATGACTCAGAGCTCTTGCATAACAAGTAAAGCAAAGTCATGCCTTGATGAGAGAGGTCAGACCCTTTGGAACAGAGAAGAAAAATTAAATCGAAAAATCTGTTCTATATTTGGAACAACAACAACAACAAAAAGCCTTTTCAAAAGGAAGGTAAGTTCATAAATATTTTGTATTAAGAACCTGAAAGTGCCTAACTTTATTTAATATCCTGCCAACTACAATCTGTCCTTTACTCTTCTAAGCAACTGTCTGCACCAGGATCCTGTTCCCTGTCCTAGGTGTTAACCCTATTAGCAGAACAGAAGGGAAAAGCTGAAATGAAAAGCTCCTCTCCCTTGATCTGCACAAACACCTTGAAAGCTGTTGACATATTTGAATTAGAGTCTAAGTCTGCAGCATGTTGGAGCTACACATCTGGCATTTCTAATGACAGTGTTTCAGGAGACTCCATAAACTCTGAATCTTGACCTAATGGGGAGTCAGCAGAGAATTAGACCCTCTAAACCTGACAGAAATTATCCAAACTCCAAGTTTACAGGCATTTTTTAACTGTTTTACCATGTTGCATCAATGTGTGTGCAAGAGTCTGTGATGGAACAGGCCTCAATTTCTTTTATGTCAGTTAATTTCATTAATTATTGATACTGCATCCTGCCTGGGGATCCCAGCACAGGAAGGACCTGGAGCTGCTGGAGGGAGTCCAGAGGAGGCACCAGGATGATCAGAGGGATGGAGTAGNGATAGAGCAGCTCTGCTGGGAGGAAAAGCTGAAGGAGATGGGAGTGTTCAGTGTGGAGAAGAGAAGCCCTGGAGTGACAGAGAGTACAGTTTAGATGGGATATTGGGAAGGAATTGTTCCCTGTGAGGGTGAGGAGGCCCTGGCACAGGGTGCCCAGAGAAGCTGTGGCTGCCCCTGGATCCCTGGAAGTGTCCAAGGCCAGGTTGGTCAGGGCTTGGAGCAACCTGGGCTAGTGGGAGTTCTCTCTGCCCATGGCAGGGGTTGGAATGGGATGAGCTTTAAGGTGCCTGCAACCCAACCCATTCCATGATTCTGTGACTCCTCTGATTTACTGGTGACTGTAAGTGTTGTAACAATTTGCTTCTACACACAAAATGGCCATTCCCCATCTCAGGGATGGATGTGAGGCTTTCCCCAAAGGCTTTTCCAAGGCTTTTAATCCCTTTTCTAAACACAGGTTTATCTCTAATGAAGCCCACAGTGGGCTGGGATGGTTCAGGGCATCCTTGCAGAGCTCTGGTATTCCCAGGGTGCAGGTTCTGATCCTGGGCTCACTCAGCCAGAGCCTTCCTGGACAAGAATCCACTATCACATGGATGATGGGCACATCCAGAGAAGCAGAACCTGCATGCAGTGGGAAGCTGAAGAAGTTTTCAGCCAGTTTTACACTTCCCTGAAGTATTTCCTGAGACTTTTAGAAGTTGACAGTCTGATTCTCAGCATACAATCTTACCTGGGGTGTGGAAGGACATGCTCAGGACATAGCCCTACAGTTGTCTGCTACAATGCCACTACCAAAAGGATGATAAAATCATTTTATTTCACTTTTTTTTTTTTTTTTTAAGATAGATGAGACAGAACAGAGGTGAGGCCCTTCCAGCATTTCCAGATTTTCCCTTTCTCCTATGTCCTAACTATTTTACTGACACACACAGTAGCTGTATAAATAAATTTCACCTGAAAGATTGGTGAGGAAAAAAACCCATGGGAATTTGGGGAGTGATCAACTGAAAACCTGTTTCTTAATTGTTTACACAATAAAAACAGTATGGAAGAAATTGTCCAATTTATTTTGAGGCCAAGAATGATTCTGTTGTCCTGATATGGCAATAATAGATACCTGAAGAAAATAAATACATTGATCACAGAGCAATGAGACACCTGAATAAAAATTAAAACCAATAATTCCAAAACTGCTAAAGTTCAGGATTGTTTTGGACATCTATAAAAGCATGGAAAAGAGGCCATCCCTCTTTTAGTGTTTCCTTTAGTGTATTCTCAATTGTTTTTTCTGGTCTTGTATTTCTGTATGCAAGCCCAGGCTTGCAGAATAAGCACAAGCAGAATTAACACATCATCCATAACTTCTTAAAACCATGTAAGCACTAAGTTCCAGGTGACTCATCCCTACCTAAATCACTCATCAATCATATTTTTTCCCTGTGAAGGGCTTTCCTAGCAAGACAAATGCATGAGGAGGTGAATTGGACATGCTACTCCTTAAATTATTCTCACATCTTTGCTTAAATGGTTGGCACTTCCATTGCCTGGAAGTATTAAAGTGAGGAAAAAATCCCCCCTTCCATTTAACTTGTCTTCCTTCCATGCACAGCAAAGTCTCACAGACAAAATGGCTTTTAGACAGTGGAGAAAACAATTATTTTTTCCTTCATTTAAACAATATCAAGCCATCGTTAATCTTACAAGGAGGTACGGAGTGTCTCTAAAGAGTGACACTAAAATGCAGTGGAATTTTGAGGAGAATAATAGTTAAAATAACTATTAAAAGGACGTGTTCCTTTTTCATATTTCTGTGTCAGTAACTCTGAAATTTTACCACCATTGGGAAAAAAAAAAAAGAGCATTTTTGTATTTTTCAAAGTAGTGGGAGCAAAGCTGTAGCAGTGGAGATTAAAATCAAGACCATAAATCTTGCTGTTGTTGGTATTTTGAAGATGGACTGATTTTTATTTTAATTTTTCCTTGAATTTTTGTCAAAAACTTTCGTTGGCAAAATCTCTGGATTCTTTTATACCACATAAAAATAAAGTTTTAGATTTAAAACCTGCTGCTAAAAATACCAGCTGCAGATATCCCCACATGCTCATATAGACCATGAGTGTATTTTCACCTTGTCTCTGCCATGTGGAGCCCAACAGGTCTGATTTCCCTCATAACCAAAGCCTTTCTGGATGCCATAAGGAATGTGTGATAAAACACTTCGGGAATTTTGAAGGGAGATGCCATTCCCAAGAAGATCTTTGTGTGTCTCCAGCACAGAAGTGTTTGCAGGATGGAAGCAGAAATGTGTAAACACAGCTGAGAGAGCTGGAAGGGATTTCAGAGGGTGCTTTTCTGTCTGCAGAAAAATCTGGGATGTTTTTGGCACACCTTGTCTTCTCCTCCACCTGTACTCCCAAATTATCCAACACAATCCTGGAGCAACTGCTCCTTTGCTTGGAACAAGTGGGAGATTGCCTGGAAATTGCCAAGAAGGCTGAAAGATGGGACAAGGAGAATTTTTATACAAAAACACATGGCAAAAGTAAAGATTTTCCAAGGCTTTAATATAAAATGCTGCTGGAGTACATAAATTGGCAAATACTTGTGCTGCTTTATTGGGACGAATGGCTGTTGTCTACTTGAATATATTCCTAAGTATTCCAATAAGGACATCAATAAGTCTGGAATACCTGCTCTCTTCTTAGATTGATATAAACAGCAAAAATGCAGTCCTTTGTTCCTTCATGCTGGGATTAAATGGCTTTTAAACACTATTTTTGCATGTCTGTGTGGGAGCAAAGTAAAGAAAGAAAACTAAGGAAGTCTTCCCACTCCCATCCCTTTCTTTCAGTTGAGTTAAGGATGGAATACTGCATTTTCCCCAGAAACATTCTCCTGAATGTCAAAGAAAGGCTGGTTCTTAAGCAGCCTGTGGATTCTTTTTTAATAGAATCTAAAGTTATTATGCTATTTTATTGTGTGCACACGTACTCATATTTAGGGATGTGGAAAATGTGCCAAGAGAAAGTTATCCATAAAAAAACCTGTCTGCATAGGAGCCATGTACAGCAGGTACAGACCTTTGACTTACTCAGAATTTGCTTATTACTGCAGTCTGGTAAAATCACAGAATCATGGAATATCCTGAGCTGGAAGGGACGCACAGGGATCATGGAGTCCAAGCCCTGGCCCTGCCCAGACACCCCAAAAATCCCACCCTGTGCATCCCTGGGAGCATTGCTCAAATGCTCCTGAAGCTCTGGCAGCCTTGGGGCTGTGCCTGTTGCTTGGAGAGCCTGGTCAGTGCCCAGCACCCTCTGGGGAATCTTTCCTTGATCTCCAGCCTGACTCTGCCCTGGCCCAGCTGCAGCTCTGAAATGGGGCTGCATTATTATTTTTCCAGATTTTGATGTGACTCTTCACTTGTAGTTTCCAATTTTAGCCCTACCATTCCTCTAGATGATGTTAAACACCTAAGAAGTTCATTCTTCCTGAACTACCATGGCAAATATTTTGTTGGAGTTGTCCTCCCACTTATAAAAGGATAATAAAGTCAATCTATATGACTGAGTTTAAATTTGTCACTGGAACACATCTAGCTCAATGCTGTTGTCTGATACATTTGGTTCTGGCTGGACTCCTCACTGGAGAGATACAAGCTGCTTGGAACATTCCCAAAATATGGCATTTTATGGAATAAAAGCTTGAGAACCTGGGGGATTCTTCAGGCAGGCAGGGACATTAAATATCAGCACATTTCTCTATCCAGCACTGAACATGTGCATGCATATGTTAGGGTTATATATATATATGTGTATATATGTGTGTGTGTATATATAAATATATACAGATAGGGTAAGGGTTAAGGGTTAGGGTTAGGGTTAGGGTCAGAGTTCAAGTTAGTTTTTAGGGTTAGAGTTAGCTTTTGTGTTAAGGTTTCATTAGGTTTTGGGTTAGGGTCAGGGTTAGAGGAACCATTAGGGTTATGGTTAGGTTTAGGGTTTGGTTTAGGGTTAGTGTTAGAATTTGGCATTAGTGTTAGGTTTATGGTTATGATTATGGTTTGTGTTTGGTTTAGGTTTCAGGTTTGGTTTAGTGTTTAATTTTGGATTAGTGTTACATTTTAGGGCTTGGTTTATATTTAGGTATAGGGTTAGTGGCACAATTAGGATTAGAGTTAGGGTTATTGTTAGTATTAGTGTTAGGATTAGTGTTAGTGTTAGTTTTAGTTTAGGGTTACAGTTTAGTTTTGGGGTTAAGTTTAGGGTTATGGTTAAATTTAAGGTTAGGGTTTGGGTTAGGGTTAAGGGTTACGGTTTGGGTTTCTGTTAGGATTTCTTTAGGGTTTGTGTTAGGGTTTAGTGTTGGGTTGTGGTTTAGGGTTAGGTATAGGGTTATTGGCACCATTAGGTTTATGGTCAGAATTTCGTTAAGGGTTAGGATTAGGTTTAGCCTTTAGTTTTAAAGTTAGGGTTTAGTGTTAGGATTAAATTTAGGTTTTGGGTTAGGTTTAGGGTTCGGATTAGGGTTAGGTTTTGGTTTAGATTTAGAGTTTGGGTTTAGAATTAGGGTTTGTGTTAGCATTTCATTAGGGTTTTGGTT
>VZTT01011228.1:66496-83571 GCA_013400855.1 Buphagus erythrorhynchus | reverse complement strand
TTTTTTTTGTTATTATATATTTTGTTTTGTTATATATATTTTGTTGTTATTGTTTTGGTTTGGGGTGGGTTTTTTTTTAATTTCTTATAGCTACAAAAATTATTCAAATAAAAAGCAGACTAATGGCTGGTTTAACTCACTTCACCCCTGACTTTCTTTGTCCCTTGGTCAGTGGTTTGTACAAGATTCAGTGAGAACAGGAAAAAATTCCAAGAGTAAAAATGTAGGAAACTCACCTTGTAACAGCCACAACATGTGGAAGTGTCAGAGCTGTGCCAGCAGTGGAGGAATTTGCTTAATGAAAATTTTCCCCAGGCATCCCCTAATGTCACTGGTGGTTCCCAGTGCAGATTACCCATCAGTTAGCACAAATTTGCTTTTTAATTGGCCTGTATTGCACCTGCCACATCCTGACTCCCCAGCCTCCAAGGCACTGGCAAAAGGAGGAAAGTGGATATCTGAGGGGATTTAATTTAATGCATTCGAGGAAGGGCCTGCACAGCAACAATTAATGTTTAAAAGACAAGAATAATGTGCACCAGCACGAAGTGATGAGGAAGAGGGAAGGGGAGCTGGGGAGTAACTAACAAAAAAGATTCATTAGTCACAGCAGAAAGATCTAAAGCTCCAGTGACTTTATGGGGAAGCTTTAATTCTGTTTACTTTTATGGGTCCTAGGAACAGCCCAAGAAGTCCAGGAGTATGAGATTCATCAGCAAGGCTTCATTTAGGCTTATTTTTAAATTATGCCAAAATCAGTGTGCTCTGGAGGTAAACTGTGAACAGCTAGGCAAAGGAACCACAGGCAGTGGATATCAGAGGCTAGCAAGACCCAGGAATGTGGGTGCAGTTCTCCTTCCCAGGTACAGGATGCTTCAGGTCCTCTTTTCCCATTTCCTAAGAGTATGAAAATTGAACTTCAGTTGTGAAAGTTGATTAGAGACGTCTCAGTTTTGTTCAGATGTCCCAACTATTTATTTTTCTCCCTCTCTTCCAGACTGGCTGGCCTCTTCTTGCTCAGATTGCTTTGGAAGTCTTAGGGAATAGATGTTTTTATATAGAGAATGATGGATAAGTTTCTTGCAGTGAATTCCTGGTGAATTCCACTCCCAAACCATGCAGCTTCCTGGCAGCACTGCCAGCAGAAGGAGCAATATGTCTCCACAGCTCCCAGATGTTGTGATTCCAGAGAAATATTATCCTGCAGAAAGCACAGGCAGCTGGGATATTAATTCCCAATGTTTGCATCTCATCAGGGGCTCTGGGAACTGCAGGAGTGAGAATGCAGTGCAGCTTCCCTGATCTGGGTCTGTTAGGATAGTCTCAATTCAAGATCAATCAATAAACAAATAATCTGCTTGGAAATTAAAAATAAAACTGAAACATGAATTCTAGGAAATGTAGGCATTTGTTTTAAATGACTTAAATTGTCCAAACTTGAATTTCAAGTTTTAACTGGTTTTGTTGAGGATTTTTCTACAACTGACTATGTTTCCTTAACATGAATTTCATTCACAACCAGTTTCTGCTGAAGTATTTATACACCACGCCCTTGTGTCTGCCACTTATTTCCTTGGGATTGTTAAGATAACCAGGCAGAGATGTTCCATGAGTTGGCCAAAAGCATTTTCCCTCCTGAGTTAAATTCCAGTCAGGTCAGTGAACTGATCTGCCTCACTGACAGCAGTGGGAAGAGATGGTGCAGGGAGAAGGGAGGCAGGATTGCCCCAGTTTCATATGGTTTTACACTCTTGTATGTGCTCATTCCCTATTATTCCTTATTATCTTACCCCTGCCATCCCCTTTGCCCAGGTGCCTGCACTATCTGTCTATAACAGCTTATTGAATTCCTGGTTTATTTTCAGGAAAAATGAAGTTATTTAATAAAGATATCCAAAATAAAGATACTCAGATAGCAGCTGCATAAATACATATTTGAAATTTTATCTTTGCAGTGCTGGTGTGCGTTGCAATATCTGTGATATATTGCTCTTCCCTTTGCCTCATAGCAGACTCCCTATTATAGAGGCAAAATTTAATAAGGCCATGTACATTAACATTATGGCATAATTTCCTGGCTGCCAGACAGGAGAGATTTTGAATGTTAAACTGTGTTTGATATGTTAATATAGGATGTAAATGCCAAATGGGGCTATATTAACAACACTTGCTTAAAATATTTTCCAATTTTCCTGTTAAACTGGGATACGGAGAAAAAGGCACTTGGTTGGAAGGGAAGGAACTGGGAGCTATTTGATATAATTTAACTGCAGCCCAGTTGGTGGAGTTGGGAGCTGTCTGTGGGAAAATCCAGCAAGCAGGAGAACACATCTTGCTAATGGCACAAGGACGAGCAGCGAGGAGTCCATGGTCAGCAGATTTCTGCTTTCAGAGGAGAATGGAATGTAATTGTCATCAGGCACTTTCTCAGCTGTCAGAGATGTTTAGAAATAGATGGGCTTCACTAGGACACTATTCCACCTGACCTCCTGAATTTAGGAGTGTGCAGGTGGGCAGGTCAGACTCTGCTCCCAGGGAACAAGGGACAGGATGCGAGGGAATGGCCTCAAGTGGTGCCAGGGGAGGGTCAGGTTGGACACCAGGAGGAATTTCTTCCTGGAAAGGGTGATCAGGCTTTGGAAGAGGCTTCCCAGGGAGGTGATGGAGTCCCCATCTGTGGACATGTCCAAGGAAGGCCTGGACATGGCACTCAGTGCTCTGGGCTGGTGACAAGGTTGGCATCAGGCACAGGTTGGACTTTGTGATCCTGGACATTTTTCCAGACTTAATGATCTTGGGATTCCGAATCTCCATATTTCCTTTTAATGCAAAGTGCTCAATGGGAACTGTAAAAGAGATAGAAAAATTGAGAAGCCCTACAGCTGCATAGATCAACATCTCTAGAAACAAATTCCACCTTTTCTAGAGACTCTCATTTTGACTCAGGGCAAATTGCTTCTCTTTTTCCTCTCATAGCATCTACTTTGTTTCTACAACAGTTTTAAACTATTTTGGTTAGGTACCTTGTATAGTGGTTTGCTAAAATCTACATGGTACCACCAGAGAAGTAATACTAATACTAATACTAATACTAATACTAATACTAATACTACTAATACTAATACTAATACTAATGCTAATTAAGTGTAAATGGAACTCCTTCTATAGCACAGAAAATGTTTTTTCTAGATGAGATTAAAGCAGTTCCTTAATTTTTCATAAGTCTACAGGTTAACCTGCTAAAGGGCAGCATCTGTCTTCTAGCTCAAAAAGCAAGTACCGTAATGCCTGAAAATACACTGAGGGAGGCTTTAAATCAGTCTTTGTTCTGCCTGAATGCTGGAGACAGCATTGATCTCTATTCTTCATATGGCTGCTTGTATGCGTCACAGAATCATAGAATCATGGAATGGTTTGGGTTGGAAGGGACCTTAAAGCCCATCCAGTTCCACTCCCTGCCATGTGCAGGGACACCTTCCAGTAGCCCAGCTTGCTCCAAGCCCCATCCAGCCTGGTCTTGGACCCTTCCAGGGATCCAGGAACAGCCACATCTTCTTCAGGCACCCTGTACCAGGGCCTCACCACCATCACAGAAAGGATTTCTTCCCAATATTCCACCTAACCCTGCCCTCCAGGAAACCATTCGCCCTTGTCCTGTCACTCCCTCCCTTGGAAACAGCCTCTCTCTTTATTTTTTGTCAGCCCCTTCAGGCACTGCAAGGCCACAATTAGGTCACCCCAAAACTTTTCCTCTCCTGACTGAACAATCCCAATTATCTCAGTCTTTCCTCCCAGCAGAGCTGCTCCATCCCTCTGATCATCCTGGTGCCTCCTCTGGTCTCTCTCCAGCAGCTCCAGGTCCTTCCTGTGCTGGGCTCCAAGGCTGGAGCAGCTCTGCAGGTGGGGTCTCACCTGAGCAGGGCAGAGGGGCAGAATCCCAATCCCTTTCCTGCAGCCCACGCTGGGGGCTCAGCCCAGGGCACGAGGGGTTCTGGGATGGGGCAGGTCCAGCTCTCACCCCCCAGCACCCCCAAGTCTTCCCAGGGCTGCTCCCTCTGCTCCTCCCTAGCCTGGATTGATCCCAGGGGTTGTCCTGACCAGGTCTTGTTAAACCTCTTGAGATCCCCATGGGCCACTTCTGGATCTTGTCCAAGTCCCTCTGGATGTCATCCTGTCCTTCAGGGGTGTCACTGCACCCTCAGCTTGGTGTCACCTGCAAACCTGAGGGTGCCCTCCATGGTCTGTGTCATTAATGCAGATATGAAATAACAATGTATTTATACTTTGTATGTTTGCATGTTGAAAGCTAAAATCTGTAAGATAAAGGAATGGCATGATTCTGACACAGCCTCTCCTCAGCAGGGTTAACATCCAGAATCTCAGCCTGTGCATGGGGCTGACACTGAGCTACAGCCAGCTGGAGGTTTGGCTTTGTCAAACACATGTGATATTTAAAGCAATTTCTCACCTTCATAGGCTCCCACCTTTGATAATGTCAGAAGCAGAGCACAGGATGCTGTCAAAAATCAAAAAGGCACCTGAATTTCCCTTCTCAGCAATTCCCTTTCTGCACTGGGAATTGTTTAGAGATACCCTGAAAATGAAGGAAAACTTCAGATCTGTTCCTGCCTTAGTTACAGTAACAACATAATGACACTCTAATGGTTTCCAAATTGGCCAACTAAAATCAGGGAGAAAACTTTGGGTTGTTTTTTTCTCCAAAGGGTTTTCTAAGGATGTCTTCAGGTTCTAGCTGCAATTTGAGGAAACACTTTTCAATCACTAGTCCTTGTCAGAGATTTAAAGCCAGTAAGAGCACCAACAATTGTAAAGGGCAGTCAAATCTGCACTTTATTTTGGAAATACTTTGGGGATTTGCAGCCCCAGAATCCTCAGCAATGGAACAACTCTCAGAGGACTTGGAATAATTCCTCCCTGCAGGTCACACATGATTTCTGACTGTGTCACTCCCTAAATAAGCTATTAAAATAATGACTGCTTTGTGATTTTTAAAATTTTCTTGGGGGCAGCACTAGATTGTCTTACAAATAATTTACTGAGTGGGAGTTGCAGCAAAAACCCTGTCACTTCTTTTTTTATTGTTGAAACTCATCATAAAGCATTAAATTGAAACCAGGCAACCGAGGGAAAAATGAGTTTTGACAAAATTAGAGCCATTCTGAAAAAAAAACCTGACACTTTGTACAGTGGCACAGACTTTGAAAACTTCTGGGGTTTTCTTTTCTTCCCACCATCTAATTTTTAAAATTTTCTGTCTGGTATTTGACTAATTTAGAGTACACAGCCTCATGATGCTGAAGCAATGATCATTCCAGTTTAGGAAGGAAAGTTGGAAGTCTAACTTTCATGCTCAGTCCTGGCTCATATAAATAGGTATCCTGGCAATGTCTGCAAACAGCTTTAAAACACTTCAATCCTGACCTAAAATGCCTTGGTTATTTTTATCACTCCAGCTGGGACTGCACATCTTGGTCAAAACACACAAAAAAATGGTCTAAGCTGTGAATCAAGATGAGACATAAACAAAATGGTTAATTCCAAAATAAAACTATTCGAAGTTGTGGACAAGAAAGAAAATTACTAGACTTAAAGAGGACATGTGTATTAAACCTCTCTCTATTCAAGCATTTCTGAAACAATTCCTTGTCTTGGTCAAGTAAAATAGTTACTATAAACTATTGGATATTGCACCTCTCTGACTTATTTCACCTCAGATTTAGGAAGTGAAGTACATTATCTTGACTTCAATGAAGTATTGGACATAATGTCACATTCCCAAATTATTGGTTAGGATGAAGATGGTAGGAAGTGACAAGAGCCCTGAGGTAAGTATGGAGAAAGCCAAGCTTTGCCCTTAATGACAGTGCTGTAAAATGAGAACTTTCCAAAGCAGAGCCTTAGGATTCCTAATGAGGTTTTCTGGGCCAGCAGCTCCCAAGGCTATCCCTTGCAAAGCCCTTTTGGTAAATTGGTGTCTGTGACCAAGAGGTGTTCAAGTGCTCTTCTCCTGTCCCAGGCACTGGCTGGGGATTCCCAGAGCCAAACAGAGTTGGAGTGAGAAGCCTGATGGGGACAGATATGTCCAGGCTCCAGCCATGTCCTGGTGTCCTCTCTAGACAGGTGGTGGCTGAGAACCCACCAGGGGCCACTGTCCCATAGAATCAGAAAGGTTGGAGAAGGCCTCCAAGCTCCTCAAGCCCTCAGGAATGGGTCTTGCTTGGAATAGCCAGTGAGGATAACATTCCTAAAGCTCACCATTAATGTTTCCAAGTTTGTGGACATTGTAGATGTGAGTTTAGGGACTTTCTTTTTGCTTTCTGTTTTCTCCACCTGCAGCTGAACATCTCCAGCTCCATCCTCCTGGCTGTGATGGATGTGCTGCCCTCTTTCCTCAGCTCTGGCACCAAGTCCAGGGAAAGCTCAGCCCCTGACCTTCCTCAGTGCTATTTCCCACCCCTGTCCCACATTTATTAGTGCAATAAAACAGTTGCAAGCTGCCTCCACTGAGATTTGCTTGATTGTTTGTTTGTTTTATAAACATGCCAGGTGATTTATTTTGGAATTTCCCTATCAGGTTCACCTTGCAGAACATTGCTGAGATAATTTGCAATTTGTTTCCATTGATGTGTACTTTTTAGCACTTCCTGACAACAGACGACCACTAATAAATAGGAGATGAATTATATTAATCCTTTCTGTCACTTATAGAAATGTTTTCTTCCCCCTTCATATTTCAACTCACTCATATCATTGTCTGCTGAGTTATTACAATGTGGGAAAACGAGTTTTTTTAGAAGTATTAGAGAGATCCTGTTTCTTCCTCACAGAGACACCAAATACCTGCCTTCAAAGATAATGGCAGTAACAATTATTTGCATCATAGCCCGAGCTCACTTGATAGCTGGAAGCTGCTGTTCTTATCTTTGGGCCTCCCAACCTGTCCCCAGTGAGACAACCACATAAGAAATGCTCTGTCATTTCTCTCTGTGGCACTAAACTTGGTGGAATGTGTGGGACGTGACACGGAGGAAAATTAGCCACAAGGTTGCCTTTTGTGTTTGTTTTGGGTATGTAAATAAACAGTGGAGTCTAAGTGAGCGAACAAAAACAAATATGTAAATGTTGTTTCTCCAAAGAAGTAAATTCATAATTAACTCCCCTAAGAGACCATCAGCTGCTGCAGGCCCTGCCAGCAGAGGGGAGCTGGTACCTCAGAAGAGCAGAGCTAATAAAGAGTCAAGTTGTTCTCATGCATTGCTGTGAGGGGGAGCCAGAGGGTGAACAGCTCAGGTGTGCTTTTAACAGTTCTGCTGCTTTTATTAATGCCATCAAACACAAGGAGAGGGTTTACATGGATACTGGGAGGAAATCCTTCTCTGTGAGGGTGGGGAGGCCCTGGCACAGGGTGCTGTGGCTGTCCCATCCCTGCCCTGCTCCTTCTGCACTTCCTATGGAAAGGAGAGGCTGTCACACAGGTCAGAAAGCATCAAAAGGTCTGATTTTTCAAACAGCATTTTGAGGAGTGCATTTGTGTAATATATTCGTCAAGAAAATATTATATAGGCAGGGAATGGAAGTGGTAGGATCCAGATGGGACAAAAAACTACTTTTAGTATAATGTCCTGACCTTTCCATTGCCTTCCTGAAAAACTTCAGTCCTGAATCAGCACCCTGTCAAACAGCTGGCAGAATGCACACTGAATGTAAGTTTTATGAGTCCCACCATCCAAAAGCTGCTGCCATCCTTTCATAAGACTGATGCTGGATATCCCTCCTTTAAATTCTGTTCTATCAGCAGGGCAATCTGATGCCCAGATTGGTGTCTGTGTGTGTGTACATTGTCTCCAAGTGGCATTTTTTTAAACAAAAGTGTCTTGAACTGGCTGACATGGCTTGTTTTGCTGTGTAAAAGGAGCTATTTGGCATGGATGAAAGCTGCATTTTCCCATGCTGTTATCAATAAATGGTTTTCACATTGTCAGCTGTTCTAACACCAGTGTACATATCCAGAGCAGGCTTTCTGTCAGGTTTTTATTATATATGTCCATGCTCAGGTCTATCTCAGCTCCATCTCTCAACACTCTCTGATTTCTGATACAGATTTATCTCCATCCCCTTGGCACTGCTGTGTGCTCCCTTTTATGGCTGTGAAATATTTGCAGGGTAACCCCTGAATCACAAAGGACAGGGCAGGGAACAGCACCCTGTTGTTATAGATGAGTAATGTGATAGTTGGCTCTCACAATTGAAGGATGAATATTTATGTTAAGAGAAGTTTTGTGGATGTATAATTATGTTATTGAAATATATCCTCCCAGAGCCCTCTTTCCCTTCCCCCTTGTATTGTTGTCACAAGATGACCTGGGTAATCAGGGTGGGGAGGGCCAGCTTGTTACTACACCTGACCTCCAATCAAGATGTAAGAAAATAATCTCCGGCAAAAAAGGAGTTAACCAACAAGACTTCGGGAGGGCCTAGGGGTATAAAAGGCAGACCAGCATTTTGTAGGTGAGCACATGAGAGTTTAGTCCTGTGCTCCCAGCACTGATTTTTTTCTCCTTATTCAGTCTTTTGTTGTATTTTTGTTAAGGTTCAATAAACCTCTGAAATTCTAAAAGCAAGCATTGTTTCTCACGCTGTGTTCACAACATGCACATCCACTCCCCCCACCCCATTCCCATCCTTTCCAGCTTGGTGGATTTCTGGTGTCCTGTTTGCCTCTCTCTGCCTCCTTGCACTGAGTGGTGGTTCTCAGATTTAGAGTTTGGCAGACTGAGCAATGTAATCCTGGTTCTAGCAGCAGACTGCAGAGCCTTGGCAGGGCTGCCTACACAGATGCAAATAGACTGGAAGTGCTCATTATCTGAGGAACCCTCAGCTCTTCAGAATCAAACAAACCTCTTTTTTTTCTCTCCCTTTCTTCACACTGCGCCACACTTCCATGTAAAAATAAGGCAAGAATATCACTTCAGAAATATCTTCAGTGCTTTACACAAATACAGCAAGCTCTCAGCCTTTCCCTAAATATCCCATAAATCTTATACAATCCCCAAATGCTCTTCCCTTGGGCAGAGATGTGAGGTGACCTGGGGAGAGGTGACTCATGACAGGAAGTGCCACCAGGATCGTCTCCCAGTACAGCCAGGTCAGAGACTGGACTTTGGGGTTTGCCCCCATCCTTCCTTGCCCTACCTTACACCCCTGTGCTCCACAGAGTATTTGGAAATCAGACTTTTATCCCAGGGTTAAAAACACCACCCAGGTTTGGACAGGTAGTTTGAGTGCATTGTCCTAAAAATGTTAACGAAAGGATTTTACATTTTTCATTCGAGACAAATGAAGAATCCTATTTGGAATAAGAGAGATGAAAAAGACTTCCATTCACCAAGTAGAATATAAATAATATCAAGGCTGACTGGAGGTGAAAGGCCTGACAGGATGAGGGATGGCTGCTGCTGTTTGCATGGCCCCATGCTCTGCTAAAGAGAGAAAAGTACCAAGCCTTGAACCACAGAACAGGCAGAGCAGGGGCACACATCTGAGGAGGGCAAAATAAAACCTGGGTGGATCTCATTTTTACAGTATAATTCAAAGAGAAAACTGCAGTTAAAATGTTTCAAATGTCCCCCGAGTATGATTAAAATCCTTGAATCCACTGAGATTTTTCAAGTACAAGTGGAATTGAGTTCAAAGGATTCTACTCAGCTGAGGAAGAATGAATCTCAAAACTGGACCATACTCAAAATGTGGTCTGTTCACCACCTTTGTCACAGCTGATGACACGACCTAAGTGTGTCCTAGTGACAACAGAGGTGATAAGACACATTGTGAATGCCCTTATTTTCTTATTTGGATCTCCACCCAAGATCATAAAAAGAGGAAAAGGAAACGAAACACCAATTAGGAACTCAAAATAGCACTAGGAATATCAGGAACATAGAGAAGCTGTGGCTGCCTCATCCCTGGAAGTGTCCAAGGTTGGACAGGGCCAACTTTGGAGAAAGCTAGAATAGTGGAAGGTGTGGAAGGAGTGGGACTGAATGGGCTTAATGTCACTCCAGCACAAACCATTTTGTGACTCTAAGATTATTCTTTCTCCCAGATGACAGATTCTTGGAAGTAGGACTTCAGATATTTAGCCAGATATTTAATTTCAAAGTATCTGGCATATGAAATGAACTTATGAAAAAGTAGTTCTTTGAGAAAAATGAGAAGCAACACAGTAGCACTGTGGTACATCCTGGTTCCCAAACACCTGGATGATTTCCGGGGATGATTTCCCAGACTTTGGCAGGCACAGAAGTGTTTCTTTTAAGGACAAAAGTGTTTATAATGAAGCAGAAGACTTTCCTTGGAGCTCACCAGCATAGCTCCTGAGTTAAACAATTTTTCTCCTGGCTCAAGGGTAGATTTATGGCACCAGATGCAAAAAAACAGTTCATGCCCATTTTTTCCCTGCAGGAGTTCCCACAAAGCTGAACAGACAGGACCAAACAAGACCTCAGCACATGCAAACGCAGAGCCAATGGAGCATGAGCTAATATTTCAAATGAAAAGCATCCAGGCACACACAGAGACTCATTCATGGAAATGGTGCCATCTGCAGCACTGGAGATTTAACTCACAAGCACCCATGGGGCTGAGGCCACAGGGGCTGCGTTGTTTTCCAGGGTTTTTTACCCATATCAAAACTCCTGAGGGAACTTTAAGGCCACTAATGGAGTGGAGACACAGATGGAAGCAGAGGGGGTTGAAAACATTTCTAAGTCCACTGTCCTTTATATTTGCAAACCAAGTGGGATGTTCCCAGCAGTGAGTGAGCAGAGCAAGAAAGAGGCCAAAGAAATGAGGAGGCTGTAACTGGAATTGTCATGATCTGTAGGTTAAAGTAGGGGTAGATGTAAGTACAGCTTGCTGCTAGAATTTAAGATAACAGGATAAAGGCCATCTCATGCCTTCTATTCCTGTTTAATTAGTGAATTACAAATTTGGGCTGAGAGCCCCCTTAATTTCAAAGTTGTACTAGTTCAGAGGGAGGGGGTTTATATTCTCCATTTCAAGGGAGGGCTCTGCTTTCCCTAGCAGACACCTGTCTTTCAAACCGAGACACAGGCCCTTGTAAATAATATTTTATTACTTCTAAAATTAAGCTCTGTAGTTGAAATTCCTCCAAAACAAATAGGAAGTGACAGAAGAGCAGAGGTGAATTTTAAGCTGTTCAAGCTTTTCTTTCCCACCTTTTTTTTTGGTCTTTGCTTTTCACTTTTGCATGTTTTTGGGGAAAGGCTTTATTTTTTACTGCTCCAATATATTGGTAACCTTGGCCCCTATATAATTAAATAAAGGATGTGTCACATTGCAATGTAGATTGAGGAATGAAAGAATTTTCGTTCATGTTTCCATACTCTATGAGCATCCTCTAGGAAATATTAAATCCGTCTGTATGATGTTTTAGGAGTCTTTTTTTTTGGACTATTTTTGATGCAACCTATTCACTCCATCCTTGTTGGTATATCCTGCTTATTACATGCTATTTCCATCTGGCAAAAGGGCCCAGTGGTTTGATTTCAGATTGCACCTAGAGCTATGCCTAGGAGATAAATTAATTGTTTGCCCTTTCAAAATTCCCAAAGACTTTTCTCCCCAATCTGTGGGGTTTTTTTCCTAACACGAATGTAGGAACCCTTCCACAGCAAACTTCCCCTCCCTCGCTGGGGTGGAATACAAACAAGCAATTAAGCAAAGCCCTGTACTTTTATCACTGGTTTTCTACCCCCCGAGTCTCTAATGGCCTTTGACTTGATGATTTATCTGTCTTTACCCTATCTGGAGCAGGATTTCAACCACGTTGTAATAACTGGTAACAATGTAAGAGCTTTCTCGGAGAGAAAATGGCAAGGAAAACTTCAAGCCACTGCCTGAAAGGCTATTAATGTCTGTCAGGGAGAGAAAGGTTATTTAATGCCAGAGGAATTGATACTGTAACTTAGGCCAGTCCAAATGCTCATCCCTCTGGTGAGATGATAACATTCTGTTCTGAGAATTAATTTATGAATTCTCTTTGGAGCTGGAAAACTTCTCCAATTACTGCTTGTAGCAGGCACCAGCAAACAGTCTCTCATTGGAGAAGTTACTTAGGAAAAGTTGAGTAATTCTGGATTACTGTTGGTTTTAATTTCTGTTTTTTCTTATAATATATTGGTATATTCTCATGTTTAATATAAATACATATTACACTGTATTTTAGCTTTTTTTTGGTGCTTCTTAAGGCGTCACAGACAACATCTCCAGCAGACATTGCATGTCATACACTCAGATTCTGCTGAGAACATTCCCAGCCTGTCACTATCAAGGTGCTGAGAAGGGCACACTGCAGAATTTTTGTCCTAATCATCACAGTGCTGAGAAGGGTGCAAAATTGAAAACAAGCATAGCAATATCTGATTGGTAATATCGGAGTGTTTCAGAGCTGCTACTGCTCCTGTGGTGGACTCAGCAATAAAAAATACAATTTCTCTGGCCAATTACCATTAGTAAAGTGCACATTGAGTAGCCAACACATAGAAGAGGAAAGGGGAAAGGGTGAATCTGTTACAAACAGAAATGGTCCTGGTATTGAAACCTATTTTTCAAAGACTGCTGAAGACAACTGGAGTTTGTCCCCACTGAAGAATCCCAGAACCATTACGAGTGGGGAAAGATGTCCAGGATCAGAATTCCCACCTTGTCACTGAGTGCCACGTCCAGTCCTTGCTTGGACACCTCCAGGGATGGGGACTCCAGCACCTCCCTGGGCAGCTCCCTCCAATGCCTGACCACCCTTTCCAGGAAGAAATTCCTCCTGAGAACCACCATAACCTGAGTGTATCCACACAAATCATCCTTGGCTGAAATTGCTTGTGTTTGTATCAGACTTTAATGTATGTTAGTGGAAACCACTGGATCTATCCATCTTTTCCTTCCTTTATATGCCCATCTGGGAAACATGGAGAGTGTAAAACTCTGCTCAGATCAACTTTCCTTGGCAGAAATATTTTTATTATTCCTCTATTTCTTAACATCAAGCAGAAATGTGGAGGAAAACTAGTTCCATATAACGAAATCAATTTGCTTCCTCCTCATTATATTCACTGAGATTGCATTTCAGCAGTCAGGAAGATGGAAGGGAATATTAAAACGTTTAGACAACTGTCGACAATTATGTGAGGTTCAAAATACAGCCTATAAATGGAGAGGGTCTCTCATGCTGCAGGGTTTGTGACTGTCCAAGCAGCAATAGACAGGTATAATTCCAGTGTCTGGATTCCCTCATCATCCAAATCCAACAGAAACCCACTGGAGCATATTAGCTTCCACTCTTCTCAATTAAGGGCAATTAGTGCTGCTGTGCACAGGAGTGAGACAGATTGTGTGGCACCAGAGACAAAACAGATTCTGAACAGGAAACAGAATATAGCTCTAACGTCCTTAAGTGTTGTTTATGTCAAGTCATAAATGCTATGCACTGTGTTTATCTGCAATTTATGGTGTTCTCAAGTGAAAACTGAAACTTGCCAAAAAGAAAAAGGAAAGTAGAGAAAGAGAATTATACCAGCAAATACAGCCAGTGGTGCTTCTACCTAATGAGGTTATTACAAAATCTTCCTTTCCAGATGAGAGCTGATGGCAGCTATCAAAGCTAAAACACACCTGCTCTCCCCTGTTCACTCAGTACACAACAGAAAGGCATGGAAAAGCACTTTGGGAGTGAATTCAAGTATTAACCTATTTTAAAGTGTTTTCTTTTAGCAAGGAGAACTTTAAAATCAGTAATTTTATGGGTTGAGATGCAGGCTGAGATTTAGGTCACGACTAGAAAAATTAAGATTTGAGAAGAATTTCCTCTTGTGTATTTTAGGGGTTGCTAGATGGAAGAGTGTTTTTTCTTGAGTACATTCAGTTCTAAGTCCTCAGTGCTAAGATTTCAGTGAAGGTCAAGAAAACTCAAGGTTCAAGTGCTTATTTTCTTCAGGTGTGTTGATAGTTTGAGGGCTGAGGAAGGGATTCAGTGTAACCTGGACCTGAGATAGAAGAGCTGATTGAAGAGCAGGAGCTGTGTCCCAAGGTAACTGTTTGGATTTAAGGGTATACACGTTGCTCAGGATAAAAAAGCAGCAGCTTCACAAAGGACCAACCTGAGTGCTCTATGTCAGAAGACTTAGAAGAGAGCTGATGTTGGACAAGTGCAAAGAGCTGCCTGGACAGAAAGACCCTGATGCATCCAAGTCATACTCAGAGGAAAGGAAGGTTCAGAGTTCAGGAGGTAAAATTATTTCTGTGTGTTGTGTTCCTGGAGCTGAAGGAAGCAAAAAAGCCATGTGGTCCCCAGGACAGTAATGATGTCATTGGGAAATGTGAGTCCCTAAAGTCATATTCAGTCTTGGGTTATGTCAAAAAATAGTTAATTTGGTGAGAAGTCATAGAAATATGCTTTAGATCTACCTGGGGCTGATCTATGTCAACTTAGAAAAACTAGCACCTGCCTGAGGTTTTAATTTTGAGCTTGTTTGCTGCTGGTTACTCCTGCCTGCATTTACAGGGTCATGAAGACAGCTGATGTCAGCTGTTCCCAGGAGACAGCAGCATATTTGGGAGGTGAATAGTGCTCTGAATATTTTCATTATTTTTCTTTCAATATTGCTTAAAAGATGACCTCTGTAATAAATAGGCTTCTAAGGTACTGGAGCCACAGTGAAGGGATTAGTATTAAATAACTTTTATTCCCCCATTACTAAATGGGTCATAGCACTTCCATGCTTAAGGCAGGTTTAAAATGACCATTTGATGAGATATTCCTCATACTACTGTTATTTGAAAATCCTGAATTTATTATTCAGCCCAAACTCCCAGAGACTACATAATTTATTGCACTTATATTAACGTGCCTTCTAGAAGTACAAAAGTAAAGAAGAGTATACTCAGGCAGAGAATATATTTCCCCTAAACCACAAATTGAACACAGACAATCTGATTTGAATTTCATAGTGTGACTAGGAGAAAAGTGAAAGTAATAATCTTTTGTAAATGTGTTCACTTGCAACAAGGAGTTCGCTCCCAAAAAGGAGTCACAGGGCAGAGCAGAGCCTCTGTCTTATCAGTGGCTGTTTCCACATCTACACCTTTTATTCTGCTTTAATTGCATGTAAAGAGAGCGATGCCAAGTGGAGGGAACCACAGGCTGTCATCCATGCAATTAATGGAGTGGGAGATGAGGGGAGGCTTTATGGAGATGCTCTCCCTCCTGGAGAGGCTCGGGCAGGGGATTAGAGAGCACAGCTTGTGATCCTGCCAAGGACAGGATTATCTGTCACAACTCTCTGCTGTCTCTGGGGACAAAGTTCTGTAATTATTGCTGGACCATGGTGTCATGGCAGGCCTTGGGGCGGTGGTGGAGTGCTGCCACCTTCTGAAGAAGTGTCCTGGGGAGGATGTCCTCAAGGCACAGGCACGTCCTCCGAGCTCGCTTCCAGGCACAGAGTGATTTCAGCTTCTTTAGGAGCTCGGAGCTGCATGTGGTGGTCCAAGGCAAACCTTTATTCTTCTTTCCTTGAAGGGGTCCAGGGATGAACAAGCTCAAGGGGACTGAGGGAATAGGGTTGATATAGGAGGGCCAGGGGGTGGGGTAGAGCAGCAAGTCAATCATCTGAGGGCTCAGGGGAGGTACAAAGGGGGAAGGACCAATGGGGTAAAGGCAATTTACATTAAACAGTGAAGCATGCTGGGAGTAACCTTTTTGTAACCATATCAAGGGAGTGGCGAAGGGCATTCCCTCCAGGGGAGAAGCAGACTCTCATGTTGAGGGGCTTTCAGCCTCCACACCATGGTGCCTCCCTGACAGCTCACTGTTCCTAAGGCAGCTCCTTCTGTGATGGCCTGCTGAGACAGGTGTGAGTTCTGCACCTGCAGCCTGTCCTGCTCCTGGCATTTTTACCTGCTCTGGCTTTGGGGAATTTGTGATAGACCTCAGTCCATCAGCTCTGCACTTCTTGAAGGCATAATCTGAGCACAGCATTGAGCCCTGGAAGTCACAGATGCCTTGGAAGGGGTGAGTGGGTATTAATCAGACAGAGCTCTCCAGCGAGGGGTTAGTTTTAGCTGGATGTGCACACCCACACACACACAAACACCTACACATCTATAATTTGTCAGGTGAGTCCAGTACATCCTGGGCATTTCAAAGTCAGGGTTCTTGTCTGCTGGCAAAATGCAGAAAACAGTGTCACTGTCATTCCCCTTTGGGTCACTTTGCAGAGAGCTCTAAGACCTTTACCAACTATTTTCATCACAGACAAGCCAGATATGTTCACTTGTCTTTGTGCAGTGGTGACCCTAAAATCATCCTCATGGAGTCAAAATTAGTTAGAATAGCCAAAATCTTGGCTTTTATGTCCAGGGAAAAAGTGACTGTGTGAAGCTTGGCTGGAAGAATTAAGTGTAGTACTCACCTAGGGAGCTGTTCAAACCATTCTGGGTCCATGGATTTCTTATCCTTGCTTGATTCTATTCGGTAGAGACTATGTCTCACCCAGCACCTGCTATTTTAATCTTTTTTTTTTTTCTTTTTTAAAACAATCTCTGTAAAACAAAAAACCTGCCACAATGACAACATTTTCCTTGACACATGCTCTTTTATATATGTATTTGCAGCGTCACCCTGGTATCAGTAATGGTGCCACATTTCTTCAGCTCTCCCTAAGGGCCACTGTAAATGAGTGAGGTCAATTAAACATCCTGACGTCTCTTTAGGTCATTCTCATTTTATTCCAGAGATGGTTCAAGTCTCCTTCAGCTGAAGAGGGTAAAGCTGTTCCCAAGTCACCACTTCCCAGATGGAGACCTCTCCCTGTGGAGATCTTGAAAGGCACTATCCTGTTCTGTCCCTTAGGTCAGACCCGTGCCCTCTCCCTGGCTGTCAGCCTTTCGGTCACTCCCACCCTGTTTCCTTGTTGGCCCCCATGCCCCAGTCCCACTCTTGTGACACCCCTATGTCCCCTGGTAATTGGTCTCTGATATTT
>VZTT01011228.1:56355-66482 GCA_013400855.1 Buphagus erythrorhynchus | reverse complement strand
CCTGCTCATCCCATGTACCTAACCCAAAGCCCCAGACCAACGCCTTTGTTCTTTGCCTCTGAACACTGGAGAGTGATTACAGCTCCTTTGTGAGATCCCCATTTTGGCTGACGGTCAAGGATGGGACAGGAGCCACATGTGGTGTTCCAAAGCAGAGTTTATTCCTTCTTGAAGGGTTCAGGGACAAAATGGAGGCGGGCAGGATAGATATAGGGTAGTCAGAGGGGCGGGGCAGAGCATCAACGAATGGTCTGAAAGCTCAGAGGTGGTACANGGTACAAGGGGGGAAGGGCCAATGAGGTACAGAGTATTAACAAACAAATGAAAGGTATGCTGGGGGCAAACTGCAGCCTCATGTGAAAAGGAGGGAGTGCCTAAGGGCTCTCACTCCAGGGGAGAGCAATAGATGCTTTTGTTGGGAGGCTTTCCACCTCCACACCTCGCAAAGGCCATTCCTGTTTCTTCTCCTGCTTCAGCTTAACAAGAACCCCAACCACAACATCTCCCCATCAGATTCACAAGTCAAATATCCTTGTTGGAAGGTCTCCTTCCATGTTTCTACAAGCCCAGTTTAACTGCTGCAGTTAATTAGCAGCAGTTCTGCCTCAGAAGTGGAGAAAAGCAGTGGCTGAGTCTCTTCTCACTTTCCAGTTCACTACAGGATCATACAATGGAGAAAGATCATACCGTGGAGAAAGACAATTTACAAGGGATGGAGGGACAGGACAAGGAGGAATGACCTTCCACTACCAGAGGGTAGGGTTAGATGGGATATTGGGGAGGAATTGTTCCCTGTGAGGGTGGTGAGGCCCTAGCACAGGGTGCCCAGAGAAGCTATGGCTGCCCCTGGATCCCTGGAAGTCTCCAAGGCCAGGCTGGATGGGGCTTGGAGCAACCTGGGCTAGTGGAAAGCTGTAATTAGGTGATCTTCAAGGTTTCTTCCACCCCGAACTATGATTTCCTCCCAGAAAGCTGGTGTCCCACACTTGATAAATGGGATGCTGAAGTGATGCACCTTCCATTCCATGCTCATCTCTTGTGCCTGGAGGGCAAAGCCAGGGTCCTGTCCTGGTTCATCCCTCATTAACACTGAAACCTGAAGAGTGTGGAATGTCCAGCCTGACCTGTGGCTGTGTGTGACAGGGCTCACTCACTGTCAGAGCCCAGAGACAGTGACAATCACAGCCCACATGTAAAGGACTGTGGACAGGATAATGACCTCATGGGAGCCACAGTTAATCTTCCTGGGTGTCCTTCAAACACTGCCTCAGCCTCTTCTCCACAGCATTCAGGTGACACTCTTCATGTGGCTTCAGCCATGTCCCAGAGCACAGGGCCAGGCCTTGGGAAGGGTTTGGTTGGTGGCAGCAGTTTGGGAATGGTCACTGTGGTCTGAGGGGGGAGGAGTAGGGCAGCTGTGCTCAGCAGGGTTCTTTCAGTTCCATGTGGGGTGGGAATACCTCTCAGAAGGCACCAGCTCCTGCTTTGAACACAAGAGGACACCTGATGTTGCAGGACTAAAATTAGACTTTATGAACACCTCCACCAATTTTTTATCTGACTGATCTTTTCTTACAAGCCTGTTGTGATGATGCACTGTAGATAGAAATTGTTTTTTAAAAAATCCCTTTTTCTGCTGAGCTGTTTATGTGACAAGTGGCTGTTGCTGTGGCACTGCTGTGTTTAGTGGGTGTATTAAGTGCCCCAACAAGGCTCTGGCAGCACCATCGTCCATTTGTCTTCCAGCTGTATCTTCATTATTCGTCTTTCAGTTTGCCAGCAGCTTGCAGTATGTGACACAGTTTTTTATTGAGAGCCCTGTTATGTATTCCTGGAACTGCTGCTCCTGGGCACCAGCAAACAGCACTAACCATCTTCATGTTACACTGTATGTGTCTCCCTCTTCTCCCTCTGCTCACCCAGTCCTTCACTGAGTTATTAACATATACTTTGTCTCATTTTACCTCATTGACTGCATGAATTCCTGTTTTCTTACTGATTGCCAACATATTTGAGAAGCAAAATCTTCAGCAGATCCATCCCAGTCTCACATTAACCACAGAGTCATTTTTTAATTAAATTCAGCCGCCTCTCTTTGATGAATTGCTGCTTATAGAAAGGAAGTTGCCAAGGCCAGTGGTCTTTGGGGTTGAAATCCCTCCTTCCTGGCCCTGGAGTTTCTCTTCTAATCTCTCCTTCCTGTCCTGGAGTTTCTCCTCCCCTACTCTGATAGACACAAATGCTGCTGGTTCCCAGCCCCTCTCAACCCAGGCTGGTTCTTCAGCCTTGAGCATTGCATTTCTCCACCTAAGCTGCCACCCAAATAAACATCCTGCTCCTCATTATTATTTGTCCATTAGCTCCTGTTTTGCAGAATCCACACTCAAATTTGGTATTTCTGATGATATCACCACAGTGACATTGCCTCCCTTGCCTGTTCATATTGTGGGAGACAGAGAAGATGCAGCTTCTTCCATTCTAGGGAATGACTCAGTTCACACCCAACACCAACTAAAAAATTAATCATAAAATCACCGAATCATTAATGTTGGAAAAGACATCTGGGATCATCCAGTCCAACCCTCAGCCAAACCTGAACTGTATCTCAAAGTGCCACATGCACTCATTTCTTGAGCCCTTACAGGGATGGTGACTCCACCACTGCCCCAGCCATCCCCTTCCAGTGCTTGACCACTGTCTCAGTGATGAATTTTTCCCTGAGATCACTGATTAAAGCAGTGGTAAAGGATAAATCAGAGCTTTTATCTCTCACTGCAGCTTCAGGAGCATTGCCAAGCTGTGAGGTGGTGCCTCTGTCTCCCAGAGAGGATCAGTGGGTGCCTCTGAATGCATCACCCTTTGGATGCTACCAGCTGCTCATGGCAAGTCAGAAAAGCTGGAAATCTGATATAAAGGCACATTCTACAACCAAAATAATGCAGAAGCCACCTCTGCACACAGCTTTGTCTGTTGCCCAGGTAATTCTGGTCACATCCTGCTGGATTGCCCTGAAACAGCTCTATGTGGAGTATTTGAAAGTTAGCATTTCACTGAGGGCAAAAGACCTGTACTAACCTACCCTTTATAATAGACTTCACAATTAGAGTTTCTACCATTTTCCTGATTCCCTATATCAGGGCTGAGAATGTGACAATGTCCTGATCCAGCTGTGTTATCACACTGCCCAGGACCAGATGTCTTATCACCCTCACTGCTCCTGTGTTATTTCACCACAGCCTTCTCCTGAACTAGAAATAGATGTTTTTTAAGGAAAAAAAAGAAAGGCTAAAATGTTCCATAAGTTATTCAGTGCACATAAGAACATTCAGTGAATACATTAAAATCCACCCCAGACAGAGCAGTTGTTGAAATCCTTGGATGGCAGAATTAGCTTCAAATTTTAGAAAAACAGAAGTCATTATCTGGGTTCAAGAAACTCCTGTCCTACAGAAGTAAGACTGATAAATTGCTCCAGAATCTCTTTTCTTATTACTTGCAGCCACACAGTTTGGAAATAAGTGATATATAATACTGCAGGAAAAATGTATTTAAGTAATGCAAAGGTACATACATGCACATATATATATCTATATATATGTAGAATAGTAAAAAAGTAGAAATACGGATATCAATAAAAATATGTTCAAATGTATGTACAGATGTAGGCAAAAAAAACCATGTTTATCATAACATAATTCCATAGTACAATAGCTCCTTTCACATCCATGGGATGACTATATTCATGGATCTGGTCCTGTAGCTTCCATTGGGCCAGTTAATTTTTATCAGGTGAGGAATGATCTTTAGACATGAAATAAAATGAATTAAAACACACACTCCCATGTCCACACACATGATATCTAGCTGCATCTTTGTGCACTAGAAGGAAAGAAGCCTTTTCCATCTGAAACAAACACAAATCCATAAAACAGGGGGAAGCGTGGGGAATGATTCAATATTTAAACAAAGGCTGAGATTTGTTGCAGGCTCTGACTTCAGACCTCATAAATCCTGCATGATTGCAGTGGGTTTGTGCTCTGAATGTGCCTGAGATCTGCCCTCCTTTTGCCCATCTCCACTATTAGATGGTTTTATTTTCAGGCTTTGCCATGGACCAAAGTTCTAAAAGAAGAAAAGAAGCCAACCAGCAGGCATGTCTGCTCTGCTTTTTGCCTCTGTCCTACTTACCTCAGCTGGGCTTATCCTGCCTTGCTTTTGTCCTCTCCAAAGCTTTTCATGACTGATGCTTCCTCCAACAAATCCAGCAGTTATTGTTCTGTCCATCCCTTTCCTCACACAGCCTGTCAGGAATGTGTGACAAGGTTTTTCCCCATCACACTTTCTTCCATTGCAGCCTGGGAGTCCTAAATAGCATTGAGAACTGCACTTCCCCAAAATTTCCACATATCTTTGCATGTGTTCCCTAATAAATCTTACTGGACAGCACTTATAAACACAAGAGGAAAAAGCAAAAAATGCTGATGCTCAAGGCAAATATTAATTCAACAGGGCATTAAACCTTCTGATGATAATTATTAATAATTAATAATTAGCTGAAAAAACTGTATTTTTAAAAAACACTCCAAAATTGACATAGAATGTCTCTGACAGACCTAACAAAAGTCTGAGTGCCACTGTGGGTTAAAGAAAAGGATTTTTGGAGCTCTAGTCTTTCTGTAGATGAATGGATTTTCTTGATGTGGGAACTGTGGGAGAAGAAAAGAAATGTTTCTGTTGCAGGAATGTTAAAGCTGGGTTTGATCAGATTTCTGTCCACTTTCTGCCTGAATACAATGAGAAACCTTCCACCATGAAATCACTGCCTCAAGTCTTTCATTTTCATCCTTCTGAAACAGGGACAGAAACAGACATCTGTGTCAAAAACATCTCTAAAGAAATATAATCACATTTAACAATTTTGGTTTAGGAAATATGTTATTTGCAGAGCTTCTTCACTCTACATATAGACCTCTCAGGAGCATCAGCTGAATTCTTTTCTTTTTTATAAAATAATTGGTGGATGTTATTTCCTGAAATGAGTGTATTCCTAACAATCCTTTGAACCTCTGTATTTCACATCATCTAAATAGCTGAGCCCTAAAGGGAGGGATATGCCCCAATGATGGGCCAGAGTGGTCATCCTTAAAACAGTAATTTAATACAAAAATGGACATTAACCTCTGTAGGCTTCACTTAATATCTGAATCCACAGAATTATTTTGGGTTTTTTCAATGAAAACTGTTTCCAAGGCAAGTAAATCTGATTTTTATTTCCTCTTACAGCCTGACAACAACTTACTTCAATGTTTCTTGATTGTTGCTTCTCTTCCTGAGTCAGTAAATAGGGAATCGCATACCATTATTGGGAAGAAACCCCAAACTTCTCAAAGCCAATCCTTAAATGATGCAGCAAGGTAATATAGGAAATTATATATGATTCCCAGGCAGTTTTAGCTGTGAAAACATCAAAAGCCTGGAAACAAGATCAGAGAGTATTTTTACCAAACACCTTTGACACAGGAATGGAAGCAGAGCCCCCAAGTAACCTCCAGCCAAAATTATTTCCATGTAAGAAAGGTCAAAAATGGATCTTCAGCAAAGGAATGAGCAAAAACTGGAAAAAATTAAATCTCGAGTCTCTCATCAGTGAGTACAACTCCTGAGGGAGGAAGAAATGCAGCCACCACAATTCCATGCAGAATCCTCACACGTTGAGGGCAAAATCAGGGAAGAGGCTTAAAATATTTGTGGAAGGCAGTCTCTGAGGAAAAGTGCTGCTGGAAGTGCTGGGGCGTTGTGATGATGAGACTTTCACACATATTTATCAGACCCCTAAGAAAGGAGCCACACAGAGATTCATTAACAAAGCTGCCATAAGGCTCTGTATGCCAGGGAGGGTGGTGTAATCACTGGGACACTCTCCTGCTTTCAAGGAGAAGTAAAGATGCTCTGAAATACTCCCATTTCAAGTGCCCTTAAGGAAAGAACTGCTTGAATTTCAGCCCAGTCCAAGGAAAAAAAAAGTCTCGTACAAAATAAAGTTCCCTTCTCTCAAAAATTATTCAGAGAGGCAAATATTAAATATGTAACAGTCTCTGGTAAGTACAGCAATTAACTGATACAAAGGGGTGGGGGAGATATCACTGTGCTCTGGCAAAACTTGGTAGATACAACAGAAATCCAAAATGGGATGGAATGGCTGGCTAAGGACATTTATTGTAAAGAAACAGAGTTCTGCAAAGCAAAAAGTAAATTTGAACCTGAATACACCTATTAATAAATAGCTGAAGAACATGGCTGAGATTTGAGAGCAAATGGAAAAAAGAATTTTGAAGGAAAAGAAAAGGCACAAGAGAGACAATCTCATTTAGCAGATGTCCATGAAACCTTCAGCCACAGGTCATAGCAGAAATGAGAGATCTACAAAAGCAAGCAGGCTAAACCCAAATCTGAAAGGGAGTGCATGAGGATTTCTAAAGAGCAATGGAAAACGTGCACAAGTAAGAGCCAAGGAAATTACACACAACCACAGGAACAGCCTCCTCTCCTCACACACCACCGTGGCCAGGGCCCCTGGAGCACTTCTCTCCATATTTTCATCCCATTTTCCAAATGGAGTAATTCATTCTGAATTCTTACCAGCAGCTGTGGGGATGAGGAGCACAGCCAGGAGCCACTCACCATATGTAGCCTTATAATAATAAAAGAAATTAAAACAGCAGAAATGTCTGCAGAAGGAAGCCTTCTGCAAGAAGTTGCTCACATAATTATTATTGGATTATTTGTTTATTCCCTCACATTAATTTTCTGCCAATGCCCATTTTATGTCTCCAGAGTTATCTGACAGCTGAGGGTCTTCAATGGACAGTTCCTAGAAAGGAGATGAATGAATAACAACAACAAAAACAACAACAAAAATAATAATAATAGCAAAACCAATAACAATAATGCTGTAATATATTTGCCTTGTTTCTATTCTCAAATTCCCTGTGAAGTGAAACTCTTTCAACCTGAGGCTGCTTCTAAGATAACAAACACTCCTGGTTTGAAATTCCTCACACTACGACTCTGAAAAACATATTAACAGTGCAGGGGATCCCATACAATTCTTGAGGATGAGGAATTTGTTTCCACAACTACTTCAATGAAGCCTGGAAAATTTTCTGACACCCAGAGGAAATTTCTAGAGATCCTTGATCCTGCTGGAGGACTCAATAGCACTGGATCCTGAGAAAGGGGCACAAGAGGCTGCAGGCAGTGTAGGACATCCTTGAAGGGCATTGAGATAAGATCCTTATCCAGGGGAGAGACACCCATTGCTCACTAATATTGGACAGGTCAAGACTGATGGTGGCTTGGGCTCCAGTGGAATTCATGACTTCAAGGGATATAGGACAGGAAAAATATTCAGTAAAACCCCTAAAACTTAGGAAAGTGAATGTTCAGTAGTTTAAGGAACATTTTGTTTCCAGAACAGACCACACAAAACTGGTTACAGGGCAGCAGAACTGCCACTGTCACAGTTGAATAGCAAAGAGCACACCAAAATGTCAGAGGAATTTTGGGTGGTGAGCCAAATTGGTGAATTTCAGATGAAATTTAAATACAACCCTTTAGGTAGCCTCGAGGGCAAATAAACAGTAGTAAGAAGTTGTCACCACGATATCCAAAGTGAATAACAACTTCTGAGAGTCTAGTGGGGATCTAAGCTGCAGATGAACCAAACAGGAGGTTGGGAAGGTTGGGTCTTTTTCCTAGACTGAGAAATCAGTACAGAATTCGTGTGCTACAGCTGTTATTTATAATGTCAAGATTTACAACTTGGTTGCATTTGAAATACCAGCCAGTGATATGAGAATAAAATAGAAACTGCCTTATCAGAGGTTTGCAGTGACACGGAACATATGGGTGTCTCCAGTGTCCTGCACACTGGGAAAGCTCTGAAATCTGTTCAAAGGGATGAGAGCAACACCTGAATAAAGCAGTGCAGTTTGCACCTGCTGGAATGGCTTTTTCAGGGGAAGAAATAATAACAGTCTGTGCCCTGATTCAAAGCAGCTTTTTAAAAGCATGCTGAGAAGAAAAAAAAAAAAGCAAAAAAAAAAAAAGCTTATTTTACATCTTCTTTTAAATTAATGCCCTGGATTGCAACCAGAAATTCAAAATACACAGGTAGATTTGTGAAATAAAGGTGTGAGGATTCATTTTATCAGGGAAGAAATTGGAAAATTTAGTGTATGCGTTGTTCGATTTGAAATACATTTGTGGAGTGGAAATTCCTGAACTGGCATGGCAGTGTTCCTGAAATGTCACATTATTCTGCAGTTACTCATCACATATAGAAGGGTTTCCTAATTATTTTTGATAGGTTTGGTGTCACGCTGGCCCTCATCAGTTCATTAGACTCTTTCACATCAGATCATCATCATAGTTAAGTCATTTAAGAAAGTAAATTGAAAACATATTATGCATAAAATGTCAATCTACTGGCATGCTCATTTACAATCATTAAAGATGTGCATATCTCCATACAGATATGTGTATTTATATAGCTGTGGAAGATTGCAAGAGATTTTATAAAGCATAATGATCAGTATCTCTGTTTTATCAATGGAGAAATAGTAAAAAGCAAATTATTTAACAGCAATAATCATACAAGATTCATTATCACCCAGTCTAGGAGAAAATGCATTTCAAATTAAACCGTGGTTCTTGTCTCCAGCCTGCTCACCTAGTCCTGTCCTGGCCATAGTGTTGTGCATGCACATTTATATATTTGAGGTTTTTTCTTTTTCTCTCTTCATTTCCTCTGGCACGTCCCAGGCACCTCCAGAAACAGCCAGGTAATGAAATTTATGTGGTCTAATTAAAGTATTGATCGTGGTGTTCTCCAAAATGGTTCAGTTACCACGAGTATCTGCTGGAAAGTCCAGAGGAGGCACCACGATGATCAGAGGGAAGGAGCAGCTCAGCTAGAAGGAAAGATTAGGAGAGTTGGGATTGCTCAGCTTGGAGAGAAGCTTCAGGGTGACCTCTGTGACCTTGCAGGGCCTGAAAGAGATGACAGGAAACATGGAGAAAGACTGTTCTTGGAATTGCTTCCTGTTGCCAGAGGGCAGGGTTAGATGGGATATTGGGAAGGAATTCCTCCCACCACAAGCACAGACAGCTCCTTTATTAACAGATGAGGCTGAAAGTATTTCAACAAGAGATCTTTAGCAAGTATTTTAAATATTTGGGGGCTACAAGATGATGTCATGCAGCACTGTTACAAATGAGTTTTTCAGATCACTTAAAAAATCACTGGCAAGAGTGTGAAGAGAAAATAGATTTAATATTAAACGGAAGCATGGCGAGTTTGCTGGCAAGATTTATTTTACTACTTACAGGACAGTTCAGGCACACCAAGGAAAAACAAGCTTCCACACAACCAAATAAAACCCAAGCAATCAAAACAGAAATGAACCGAGAACTGTGTGTGTGTGACAAAAGGCCANACTTAAAAAATCACTGGCAAGAGTGTGAAGAGAAAATAGATTTAATATTAAACGGAAGCATGGCGAGTTTGCTGGCAAGATTTATTTTACTACTTACAGGACAGTTCAGGCACACCAAGGAAAAACAAGCTTCAACAAAACCAAATAAAACCCAAGCAATCAAAACAGAAATGAACCGAGAACTGTGTGTGTGTGACAAAAGGCCATGAGGGCAAGGATAAAAAGGAACATAGCCCAAAAGCTTAAGAGCACTCAAACTTAACAGCACTTTAACTTAACCTAAACCTAAAAATTTAACAAAGAAATAACTTAACTTATACCTAACTTAACTTATACCTTGAAATTAATTTACATGTTAATTTTAACAATTTATCAGAGGAATAACGCTTATCAAGATTTACCTAACTTATAATTTTCAAGTTATACTTAGCAACTTAGCAAAGAACAACACTTAGCAGCATTTAAGTAAATTTATAGCTTAACCTTCCTTACAAGCCTAATTACTTAGATATACATGGTACTTAAAACATCTAAGAGAGGAGCATGTCTCCCAGATTTGCTGTAGCAGCACATGCACACGTGCATGCACACAGACACAAAGAGCCAGTGCAAGCAGGGCACCTGTGACAA
>VZTT01011228.1:34315-47073 GCA_013400855.1 Buphagus erythrorhynchus | reverse complement strand
CACCACAATATGGTGGTGGGATAAAAAAATATTTTTTGTTATCTTTCTAGTGATGAAATAAAAGTGCTAGAGACTGAAACTTAAAGAAAAAGTATATAAAATATATCTACATATGTATATTTTTATTTAAAGAATACTTTTTTTCAGAAGTGGAGGTCAACTCCTTATTCCTTAGTAAATCTTCACATTTTTTATAGACTCAGTGTAAATCTTCAAATTTTTTATAGACTTAGTGATAAGTTCTTAAAGTTTTCTTGATTTGATACTGTTTTTAACACCCATAAGTGATGTCGACTATTGACTAAACTGGACTTTAATATGGCTTTTGAGATTGTGCCCTTCATTTCTGACAGATCACAGCAGTTTCCCTCTCTTTACCCATATTTTACCCTGAGTCAAGACATCCCTGCAGCAGATCTACAGCTGGCTCAGGGCAGCAGTTCCACACCTCTTCTGGTTCCCATATTCCTTGCAGGTGCTATTCCTCGTGGAGGCCACGTGCAGCCTCCTGGGATGGATTCCTGTGCCACAATTGCTGACCACAAAGGATAGGAGTCTGCAATGAAAGCTAAATCCAGCTAAAGCCTAAGAAGAGAAAACCCCTTTGCCTGTCACCACCACCACCACCAGTAAGATCCTTCCCAAAAGCCACCTGTCCAATAAGGAGCTGGGGTTTTTTTCCAATATTTTACATCAGGGTTATAAAGCTCTGGTTCATTTTGGCTCCCTCACTGCTTGGGAATTCCCAGTGGCTGCAATTCCAGCAGAATTTCGCTTGGAATTGGTCCCTGGCAATACACATCTGATCCCTCTTTCACAGTCTCTGTTGACTGAGAGAGTGACGTTGTTCCCAAGGCAGAGACACTAATTCCATTACTCCCATCTCTAATCCCACTAACCCTCAGGGTTCTGGGTGGTTTAGAATCCTGGTTTTGGTTTTGAGGGGTTATTTTAGAAAATATATTGTGAGTTCCTTCAACATTACTACTATTTGACTACTGTTATTGTTACTGTTCTGAGCTAGGTTTCTTAGTTTTGTGACCTTGGCTGTAGAGTGACTGCAAGTACAGATCAAAAATTTTCCTGTTTTTCTGAATGAATCCATAAAAATAGGCTTTACTCATCTCATTGCTCTTACTTTCTTTAATTAGTGACTTTACTCCAGCTAAACAATATGTTTTTAATTGCCACAACCCCACGCAATCACAGCCATGAAGATTTTCCCCATTAATTCAGCTCCGAGGGCTGCACTAAGCAGCACTTTGATCTCATTAGCACAGAAAATAAATCAGAGAGCACAGCTACTGCCAGTTATTTTCTGTTATGCCTGAGAAACTCGTCACAAGATTGATGATTATTGGTCAGCTTCTCTGCTCCCCTTTAGCCCTTTGGCACAGTCCTGCTTTATGCACCACAGAGCCTTGAAAAGAGTCCTTGCACAAGGAAAACCAAGTGAAAGAACAACAGAATAAACTAAGCTTGACCAAGCTGGGCTCACTCAGAGAGAAATGGTGATGAATTTAATACAGGACTTGCCCTAGCAGTGAATTTTGATGCTTCAAACCATTCTTCGTAGAGATGCTGCCCACCAATCCCCATTTTTTTTCCAGCTCATGGTAGATCTTGATGATGCTGATGACAAAGCTTTGAGGACATCACTTTGAGGCTGAGGTTTTGCTGATGAAATGCAGAATGCACCACAGTAATATTTTGTTCACAAATCCAAATATGCCTTGCATGAATACTCAAACAGCATCCATGAGCCAACCAAACAAACTGACAAGAGTTCTTCCATCCCTGGAACTGAAGTACAATTTTTCTGCTCCTGTGATCAACATTAGTGACATGTTGAATTGCTGAATTGTTCATGGCTTGCTTTGGGCTGCTGATTTCTTCTGACAAAGTGGGGTAAAGCACATCAATACCCCAGCTAATATGAGTTTCTGTCAGTAGTTTTCTTCTTCTACATAATTCTCACTTTCATAGAACCATGGAATTGTTTTGGTGGGAAAAGGTCTTAAAGATCACTTTGTTCCATGCCCTACCATGGGCAGGGACGCCTCCCACTATCCCAGGTTGTTCCAAGCCCCATTCAGCCTGGCCTTGGACCCTTCCACNTTCGTAGAGATGCTGCCCACCAATCCCCATTTTTTTTCCAGCTCATGGTAGATCTTGATGATGCTGATGACAAAGCTTTGAGGACATCACTTTGAGGCTGAGGTTTTGCTGATGAAATGCAGAATGCACCACAGTAATATTTTGTTCACAAATCCAAACATGCCTTGCATGAATACTCAAATTAAACAGCATCAATGAGCCAACCAAACAAACTGACAAGAGTTCTTCCATCCCTGGAACTGAAGTACAATTTTTCTGCTCCTGTGATCAACATTAGTGACATGTTGAATTGCTGAATTGTTCATGGCTTGCTTTGGGCTGCTGATTTCTTCTGACAAAGTGGGGTAAAGCACATCAATACCCCAGCTAATATGAGTTTCTGTCAGTAGTTTTCTTCTTCTACATAATTCTCACTTTCATAGAACCATGGAATTGTTTTGGTGGGAAAAGGTCTTAAAGATCACTTTGTTCCATGCCCTACCATGGGCAGGGACGCCTCCCACTATCCCAGGTTGTTCCAAGCCCCATTCAGCCTGGCCTTGGACCCTTCCAGGGATCCAGGGGCAGCCACAGCTTCTCTGGGCACCCTGTGCCAGGGTCTCCCCACCCTCACAGGGAACAATACCTCCCCAGTATCCCATCTAACCCTGCCCTCTGGCAGTGGGAAGCCATTCCCTCTTGTCCTGTCCCTCCATCCCCTGTAAATTGTCTCTCTCCACAATGAGGTCAACAATGAGGTCACCCCAGATCTTTTCTTGTCCAGGCTGAACAATCCCAACTCTCACAGCCTTTCCTCCAAGCAGAGCTGTTCCATCCCTCTGATCATCCTGGTGCCTCCTCTGGACCGGTATCAGAAGTGGGACTTTCTCTTCATAACGCATACAGGAGACTAACAAAAAAAAGAAACAAACAACTAAAAAATCAAAACCTAAAGAACTCCAAATGAACAAGAAAATGCCCAACAACAATCACAAAACTGCAAACCACCCTTAAAATCCATCGCAGGTAGACAAGGATCAATTTGTAATCAGAATTTTTTCCTGGGCTGAATTTTTCCTATGTTACTGCAGGATGTGAAAAGTTTCCAGTTTGTTTAAGGTGAATATTAAAGCAATTTAGGAAAGCACACTACCAGAGAGACATCATAGATGATAATAAGACATAAAACAAGTTAATTTCTTCCCTTTATTTTTAATTCCACCCAGCCATGAGCCATCCACCGTGCAAGATGAATGAATTCCACTTCAAATGCTTTTCACTTGTCAAACTGTACCCTAAACCTTAGTTTTCCGGAATTTAATGTCAAAACACTTTTTCTTCTGGGTAAATGACTGGGAGCTGAGTCTATCAAAGGAGAGGATTCACTAGGAGTGATATTAATGACAGAGTTTGGGAGGATTTCAATCTGTGCCATGGTTTGAGTAGATTACAATGCTCAACCATCAGTTCAGACCACAAGAATGGATCCAGCCCTGTAGATGTGGTCAGTGTGGTCATCCTCTAATTAACACATCAGGCAGTTTTTTGCATTATTCACCTTTTTTGGCAGACAGGCATTTCTTAGGCTCACTGTGTTGGGTCCCTGCACATACAGGACCTCGGAGATCTTTTTTTAGGGACTTGGATTAGATTTAACAACTTTGCTGTTGCTAATCCAAAAATGTTATTTCTGTTCCTCCTCCATCCTGACAATGAGATATGGCAGGAAGGAGGACAGGCAGGAGATATTTTTATCCTAAGGGAGTTTGACATTTGGCAGATGACAGCAAATATTTTAAACCAAAGCAGCTATTTAGATCCTTTCGCATCTGTGGCTACCACTCTGCAAAGAGAGAAAAAGGACAGTAACACACACGGACTTTTTGGGGAAAAGGCCAACTTTATTGTACGGATCATCCGTATTTAAAGTATATTATGTGCACTAGGACAGGACAGTAGTTCATTGGACAATTGGGAGAAACATCTCTGGGACAACATGTCAGGATGCCTCATGAGAAAAACACCAGGTGCTAATCTATATTATGAATTCCACTCTATTTTCCACCATGTTATCATCCTGGGAAATCTCCTCCCTAACTGAAGCTGTAGTCAGCTTGTCAGCCTGGGAATGGACCTGAGAGTCAGGAGAAATCCAGGCCTGAAAAGAATTTCCAAGCTGTAATTCCCTAGCTGTCTGAATGTGTGTGTCCACACGCATCCTTGCTCTCTGCATTTCAGCCCAGAGAAGAGAAGGCTCTGGGGAGACCTCAGAGCACCTTCCAGTGCCTAAAAGGGCTCCAAGAGAGGCTGGAGAGGGGCTTTGAACAAAGGCCTTCAGAGACAGGGCAAGAGGCTTCACACTGATAGAGGGCATGGTTAATTGGGATTTTGGGAAGGAATTGTTCCCTGTGAGGGAGGGGAAAGCCCTAGCACAGAGTACCCAGAGAAGCTGTGGCTGTCATGTCCCTGGAAGTGTCCAAGAACAGGCTTGACAGGGCTTGGAGCAACTTGGGATAGTGGAAACCTGGTGTAGCCCATGGCAGGGGGTGGCACTGGTTGGGTGTAGCTGCTGGGTTATGGATTTAACCCTTTAGAAGCAGTAGAAATAAGACACAGCTACATGGTCCCTCTCATGGTAGGAAAGAGAGAGAGAAGACGTGTTTATTCTAAAACACATTGCTTAAGTACAACTCCAAAGACAGGATAAAGCTGATTGGTGCAGAGAGAGTGACACTCTTTCCCACGCTTCTCACACGTACCAACAGGTGTTATCATTGTTATTAATTCTTCTGTTAGGTTTACATTAGATAAAGTAGCTAGCCTTGGGAAAGAACCCTGCCTAAGCCTGAGAAAACTTGGACTAGAAAACTCTCACAAGAGGTTTTTTCTGAGCCTTATGGCTACAGTTGGGCTGTAAGGTCTCTGCCAAACCACACCACACTGAGATTAGGTGAGTTTCCAAATGCAAGACTAAGATCTGGGCCATGCCAGCACAGACCCTTCCCTGTTGCTCCTGCACTTTGTATTCCTTATCTGTTCTGGCCACAATCTTTCCAAACAGGAAATATGAAGCTAATAAGGAAGAGGAAGGTGATTTAAAATTATCTTCTGTTTCACAGATGTGCCCATGTAGTACAGCCACGTTCTAATGGTTGCATTTTGTCTTATAGGTAAAAGCTATAGAAGTGACATAAATATGACAAAGGGATTGCTGGTTTGTGGTGCATTGATTCCATTAATTTGACCACAAGCCTCTGGAGAGGGAATTGCACTGCCTACTCATCAATATTTTGCTCTTTTTTTGCTGGAGCCTAGAATCAGACAAGGCCCTTAAAGAGCTTATAATAAATGCAGCTCTGGCCTCTGGAGACTCATTCCTGTCCATGAGTTTGAAAAGAACTATCTCCAACTGAATTAAAAATTTCTCCAAATACATCATGACATTCCAAAATATTGAGCTAATTCAGATATGCTTCTGGATGGATATGGCCCTGAGTAGCTCTTTCTGTCTAGAGGGTTTTCTAAGTTTACTGCAGGCTAATCATTTCAGCCTCAGAGCTGTAAAAGTATTAGAAGTATTTCTTTACATAAAAAAGGGACCACAAACTGACTGAATACCCTATTTACATTTCTGCTGTGGGAAAATGGATCCATCAGCTCCAGGTGGAGCTGGCTGGCAAGGATGTGGTGTTGCCACAGGTCCAGCTGTGTCAGCACAAAGCAGACATGGGTGAGACACAGCGCCAGCCTGAGAGCAGCCCCTAGAAACTGGGATCTGTTGTCCCTGTCTGTGTTGTCCTCCTTGCAATCAAATGACTTCAGAGAGGAGTGAAAATTGGGAAGATAATTCCAGTGCTCTTCTTGTGCTTCTGCTTTCTAGGATGCAGTGGAGGAGCAGGTGAGCTCCATGTGAGGTGCTGGAAATGCTGCATTTCGCACAAGGAAATATTCATTGAGCTCAGGGGCCTAAATTTTCTTGTATTTGGATATTCTAGGACAATTTTCCAAATGAGAGGGTGAACTGCCAGGACCTACAAAGTACAATCTTATCCACATGCAACCTCCCCTGGCTTTTCCCCTTGTCACACTGAGTACAAGAGGGGGCCTTCAGGAGGAAAATTAAATTTAAAGGTAAACCTTTGAGTTTGGCACTGCTCTAAGCAGAATTTTGGACTCTATTTCTTTCACAGGGTGGTGCCATTTGGTTAAAAGTGATGCTTCAAGCAATCCAGGTGGAGCTCACTGCAAACCAGTGTCACCTATCCCCCTCTCCCAGCCAAGAGGCATTGTCTCCAAAGGCTTAGGATATATTGCAGCACAGAGGTTTCCATGGTGCACGTCTGAAAGCTGAAATGAGGGCGCTTTGAGGTCATTCAGGGGCTGCAGGAATCCAATCATGACTCAAGTGCTGAGGTCACAATCGCCAGAAAGGGCCAACACACCCTGCCAAAGGTGATTTATGGAGGGACATGGGGACAGGGAAAGTAGTTACCAGTGAGCTAGAGAGTGTTTCTCTGGGGAAATGTCCTTACCCCATTCTCACCCACTCCTCTTCCAGTGCTGCCAGGGATGAGGTGGGTAACTCAGTTTCCTGCTTGGTGCTCCCCAGGGAAGGAAGCCCAGCTCCTCATCATGTTTGTGTTCTGTTTTTCACACAGTAATGCTTAGTTGTTAAGAGAAATTCTGTATTTATTATCAATAAACTGTAGTAAGACTAGGAGATTTATATATACATATGTATATATGGAGCACTTTCATATACTGAAATAATAGAAGTGTCTTCTGGATGCCACTCAGTGTCAGACACAACAACTCATTCTTGAGCCCACTTGAAAGCTGTTAAAAAACATTTTGCTGATTCACTAAATCCCTGTCTGGGAGTTCTCAGTCATCTTTGAAGCAAACAGCCAAGGATAAAGCTGGAGGTGCTGCATGATTTTGAGCAGCTCAGGCCCTCATCACAGCAGTGCCTGGGTTCATCACAACACATCCCTTCTTGTACCATCACACAGGAATTTAGGGGGGAAGCAAAAGGAATGACACCACCCTTTCTGGGTCAGTCTGTCTGACACAGTTTCAAACTGAAAGGATCACGGTGTAGAAGGAATGACATAAATTCGGAGGAAGAAAGAGCTGCAAGGTTTCACAACCACTTAAAATATGAAACAAAATAAACTTCAACAACCATTTAAAACATGAGACAAAATAAACAATCATTAAATCAATAAAGGCAATATTAATGAATTTTCTTCTGTGGCCTTCAATGTCTGATTGCACAGAAACAACAGTGAATTTTATGCAGTGAAGGGCAATCAGAAATTTCTGGAATTCCTAGTGTGATATTCCTGGTGATAAATACAGGCTACACTAGCCCTCTACTTTCTTTCCTATTATTAAATCAGCATTCATCAACATTACTTGGATAAAATATATTATACTGCATATATATGACATTAACCCAATAAATATATCTGAAATATGTACATATAATATATGTGCCCCATTATTATGGGTCTAAGAACCACAATCTGAAAACCAGTGGCCTAAAATATGAGTATGCAAGGGCTGATATTGCCTAAGAAGCACAAGATTTAGGCTTCCAGCTCACATCGTTATTTATTAGCAATTGCACAAATCATAATTAGGCTTTTTTTAAAAGCCCACACTGGAGGTTTCATTGCCATTTCTTTACAGCAGCCCTTTATAAATCATTCATCTGGAGGTTTCTCTCCCACGGGCCGTGCAAACATTTCTGTAAAATCCTCTCAATGGAGCCTATGAATCAATGCACAGGGAAGTGTCACAGGTGAAATCGATGGCTCCAGAAACAAGAGGACCTTTTTAGAGGCAGGTGTTGAAAACCCTGACTGAATTAGAAACTTTAATCTATGGCAGGCACTGAAATTTATGCTCCAAAGTGATAGTTTGAAAGTCCTCCCTTTTTTCACTGCTACGAGTATAAATTCCTGTCAGCAGTAAAAAGAAGGAATGAGAATTCTTTAGTCTAGAAATAAGACTGAAGGGATATATAACAATAAAATTATACTGGTCCTCAAATACATAATTGGCAACTGAAAAAAAAAAAAAAAAAAAAGAAGAAGAAAAAAGGAACTCAGAGTGCTCTGGGGCTTAAAATGCAGAAAGGGATACAGAGGGTGGATCCTGGGAACACTTTTTAATAGTGAAGGCTGGAACCCTAACCCAAAATTCAATTATTAAATAGAAGTGACCTCATCAGCTGTAATTCCAGTATTGTGAGTTCCAGCCCCACTAGGAAGGACAAAGATTCAGTGACATAAAAGGGACATCACTTGGTTCTCCTTGGCCTTCAGACATGCTGCTCCCCTCACAACCCCACATGAAAGCAGCCCCTAAGCCCCCACTTCAGCTATTTCTTCCTGAAATTCCTCATCTCCAATAACGTCAATTTGCATCCCATATGTCCTACTTCGTGCTCTTCCTACTGTCTTCACTAGTTTTATCTTTTTGGTTTTTCAGTAATTGACAAAATGTGGATTGGGGAAATATTCCATCACTTGTTTTGCCAAGAGTTTATCCTCATCTGCTTTTCCAGACAATTAAACAGCAATGTATATATGGAAAAATGATTTTTGAAGTGTAAAGGTACAAAACCTGGACTATATTTTCTTTTAGTTATTTCTACCAAATCAAAAATTCTAAGATAAATCAGCATAATTTCATAGGCTTCTTAGGAGGTTTATCAACACATAGTCTTAAATAAAACCCTGCAATTAATCTGTCTGCTGCTTTATTTTTATTTTTAAAGAAACAAGACCTTTTGAAGTCTTGATCACACTAAACGGCCCATTATTTCTGTATTCAGGACACTGGCTTGGGTCCAGGAAGTCCTGGAAATAAATAAGTTTAGATGTGAAGAGGAAAAAAAAAATCAGTAAAAACCCAGAAAAATGACTGCATTTGTTGTTGCATCCCAGGAGTCAGTGAAGGATGCCATGGTCCAGAGGCCCTGGGAGGAAGCACTTCTCTAAAGGTTATGGAGATGTCCTCCCACAGTTTGCTGTGGTTGTATGTTAATTACCCAGCTATGTCATCCCTATTCTCCTCCCCAGTTCTAGAATGTTCCCTTTCCCCTTCCCTTTTTCCCAGGCTTANTGTTGTTGCATCCCAGGAGTCAGTGAAGGATGCCATGGTCCAGAGGCCCTGGGAGGAAGCACTTCTCTAAAGGTTATGGAGATGTCCTCCCACAGTTCGCTGTGGTTGTATGTTAATTACCCAGCTATGTCATCCCTATTCTCCTCCCCAGTTCTAGAATGTTCCCTGCTCCTGACTTCCCTGTTTGCCCCATTCCTAGCTGCTCCTCCCCTGGATCCCAGTTGTTATTTCCCCTTAGTCCTGTCTCCACTCCACCCTTGTTCCCTCAGCCCATTGGCCCTCTTTTCTATTGCTCCACCCTTTGCTACCTGGTTTATGTACCTGGACCCTCCACTGTTCTTGGTTCTTCATCCCTGGTACCCTTCTGTGTGTGGCCAATAAAGCCCCACAGGAATATCACACAAAGAACCCCTCCTGTCCTTATTTCACTGACCTTAGAAGTTACCACACAGCACGAGTGTCTGGTGCTCCCTGAGCCATTCCTTCTCATGGAGGAGGCACTCTCAGGTAGGTGGTGGTCTGGGCAGCTTCTGCTGCACCTCTGCAGCTGGACTTCAGCTTTTTAGAAAAAAAAAATATGGTGTAGTCTCTTTACTCTTTTTTACTCATTAATTAAAGCTGACACTCCCAAAAGCAGTATTAAATTTAGCTGGGATTTAAGAACTCATCTGCTCTACTCATCTATTTTAAATTAAGGTGACCAGACACCAAAGCAGCTGCTGCCTCTAAAGGATAATGGAGTTTAGGACCACGTATCCCATGCAAAATGTCATCTTTATACAGGAATGGAGAAACCTTTAACCCTCAAAAGAACACATTTGAATCAAACAACAGGAAATCTTTCCAGCAGCCTTTTCAACATGTTTGAGGAGGGGTGGGGAGAGGAAAGGTTTTGAGGTTTCGTTTCAGGGGTTTTGATTATTTTTGAGTGTTTGATCACCTGGGAAGCAAATCCAAAAGAAACTGGAATTGTTTTCCAGGGTGATAATGCTATGCTCCAGGAAAAGTCTGATGAGGAGAGGCTGAGGGAGCTGGGGGTGCTCATCCTGGAGAAGAGGAGGCTCAGGGGGGCCCTTCTGGCTTTGCACAATGCCCTGACAGGAGGGGACAGCTGGGGGGAGAGGGGGTAGTCGGGCTCTGCTCCCAGGGAACGGGACAGGATGAGAGGAAAGAGCCTCAAGCTGTGCCAGGGGAGGGTCAAGTTGGATATTAGGAAAAATCCAGTCTCTGAAAGGGGTGTCAAGTACTGCACAGGCTGCCCAGGGCAGTGGTGGATTCCCCATCCCTGGAATATTCGAAGATTATGTGGATATTGCACCAGGGGACAAGGGTTAGTGCTGAACACGGTGGTGGTGCTGGGCTGGTGGTTGGACTTGGTGATCTTAAAAATATTTTCCAACCCTAACAGTTCTCTGATTCCATTAAGCTTCTTAGGAAATGATTCATGTTGCAGCACAGGTCTAATTTTAGCAGACTGGAGGAATTAAAAACAATCCACTTGTTTTGGAAGTCATTTAAGTTGAGGTTATTATGTAAGTACTTCTGTGGTTAAAAAATATATCAAACAAAAAATCATGACAGAAACCATCACTGCCTAGAAACTGGCTAATTTTTAAAATCACCATATAGATACACATATATATATGTTTGGACATAAATATGTGCATGTGGTACAGGGAATAACAAGAAAAAAAACAGGGAAGTAAAGGTCAGAGATAGCTATTTCTCCCTAATTAAGTTTTCAATCAAGAAGGCAATCAGCACAGAGCTCCCATCAGTGCTGCTCTGAGACCATTCACTGGCACCGGGCATTCCAGGCTGAATGCCTTAGGATAACACTCTCCTACACCCCAGTGGTAAAACAGGGACACGACTCCCAGCAAACCCTTTCACCCCACCAGGATGAGCAAACAAACTGCTCTGGTGAGCTCATCCAGGCTCGGGATTTTCCCCTGAATATCCCATCAAACCAAAGGGCATGTTTGCAAATGCTCGGGTATTTATTTCCCAATATTGGCCTGCCAATCAGATTGGAGGTTTCTGCAGGAGGAAAGGATGGAAATGCTTTAATTACAAAGGCAATCTGAATGTGGAAAAGGCCAAGTGTCCCATGCTAGGTGGGGTTACAACAGTTCAGGTGCTCTCCTAATTAATGAGAGGGCCACAGCTAAATGCCACCACACATTTGTGATGTTCTGGGACTTCATTCAAATCCCACTGGGAACAGGAAGGATCAGATCATTCAATTAACTCCAGTGGCCTTTGGATTGCATTGAAGGCTCCACTCACAATGAGATGAAGTTCTCCATGGAGAGGCTGAGCACTTCCAGCTCCTGTGGAGCCTGACACCTCCTAAGGCTGAGCATCCAAGAAGAGTGCAGGGGAAGCTTGTATTTCCTGCACTTGAAATCAAACTGGGGGCTTTGAAAGGACCCTAGGAGGTCCAGTCACCTAAATGCAATAATTGAAATTCTTGATTAAATTGTGAGAGTGATAAAATAAATCACATTCTTTCTTAGGATGCAAAAAAAATTAAAGACTGTTATGGAACAGTTTGGGTTGGAAGGGACCTTAAACATCATCTTATCCAACCTCCTCCATGGGCAGGGACATCTCCCGCTACAACATACCCAGTTTTGATTTAAATTTTGCCTTTTTTTATAAAGCATCTTAGGAAAAATTAACAGAGAGGTCTTTTTTTTCTTTTTTTTTTTTTTTATTATACAGAACAATGATACAACAGCTTAATTGCTGTAATCCACAAACTTTCTCAACAGAAATGGGTTTATCCCTACATTTAATGCTTGTTATAGTTGGGTAGTTAGTCCTAAAAAGGACACAATAGTGCTGTCATATTCAGAGTATCAGAAAATTGCATATATTCTACAAATCTCAAAAATGCAGCAGCAATGTAATTGACAGCCATGATTATTGTGCCCTCTAGAAACATTCTGGATGACAGATGATGGTAATTTCCTCATAAATCATGTCTAAACCATGAAAAATGCAATGGAACCTCGTTTAAGGAGGTTACCATTTAAGAATCTTACCAGGACTAATGGAGGAGGTAGAATTTGGGTCTGCAATGTTTATTTGAGTTTTTAGGGATAGAATCTTCCTGAAGTTGCAAGCATGTGTGTATAGAGAAAAATATCACATTTCACATGAGCAGCACCATCTCTTTTCCCTCTCCCTGTGTTGCTGTGGTACTTTTCCTGATCCTGGTTTATTAACAGGAGAGAGGAGCTGCAGCTCCTTTTTCAGAAAAAGTTCCCAAGATAGCAGTGAAGAGGTTTTTATTCAGGACTAGAGGAATAAAAGGAAAAAGAGAATGGTTTAGACTCTGAGAATCCAAGTGAACAATTCTACATTTTCTACACGCTTTCAAGCTAGAATGTTTTCATTATTTTTTATATAAAAGGGTTTTTTTGGTCTATTTTTTACTACATTCCTTGAATGAGAATAAGGCTGTCCCCCTTCACACTAGATTTATATTCTGTGAAAAGCTCGCAAACTGAAGTTCCAGA
>VZTT01011228.1:0-33671 GCA_013400855.1 Buphagus erythrorhynchus | reverse complement strand
GGCAGGGACACCTTCCACTATCCCAGGTTGCTCCCAGCCCCATCCAGCCTGGCCTTGGACACTTCCAGGGATCCAGGGGCACCCACAGTTTCTCTGAGCACCCTGTACCAGGGCTTCTCCACCCTCAAAGCCAATAATTATTTCCCAATATCCAATCTAAACCCACTCTCTTTTGAGTCTATAGTCCCTTGTAGACAGTCTCTCTCCATCTTTCCTGTTGGCCCCTTCAGGCCCTGCAAGGCCACAGTGAGGTACCCTAAAGCCTCTCTTCTCCAGGCTGAACAATCCCAACTCCCTCAGCCTGTCCTCAGCAGAGCTGTGAACATCCCTCTGATCATCCTGGGAATAGGTCAGAGGTTGGAGCCTTGAGCAGATCCACGTCTGGTGTACACAGGGGTTGTTCAGGGCCATGGGACAAAGGCAAGGAGATCACTTAGGAATTGCTGTCATGGCCACAATGGACTCAGGGAAAATGAAACCATTTTCTGATAAGACTGGACTTAAATCATGAGGAAAAAAAAAACTAATTAAAACAATACCTTTCCCACCCCTTCTCCCCAGGCTCACCCCTCAATGGTGAATGGGGAGTGTGGGCTATGACCAGTCCACTACAGCTCCTCTCTGCTGCTCCCCTCCTCACACTCTTCCCTTGTTCTGCCAGGATTCCTCTCCATGGGCCACAAATCCTTTGGAAAAAACCTGCTCCTGGGTAGGTCCTTTCCATGGGCTGCAGGGGAATCCTCCTCCCTCTCTTCTTCTGAGGCAAAGAAAAAAGAAAAAAATAATAGAGAGAGAAAATATTTTTTTATTTTAAAACTAAAAATCCTTTGAGGACAAACTGCTGATCACTTTACTTTCCTCATCCAAATTTAAGAGCAAAATGACCAAGGCCTTCAGGCAGGATCTGCTGCTTGCATTTGTGATGTCCCAAAAAGGCTCAGAGGATTTATCATCAGTAAATAATTTCCCACCTTCTCTCATCCCACATGCTCCTCTGTCAGCATCTTTCAGGTTGAACACCCTGTTGGTCTCCAAGTTACAGCACTGGAGAAAGGGAAGAGAAGAAAAGCTTTTAAGTAGGAATTACAACATTCCCCATTGTTTCTGCAAAATCAAATTGTTTTAATCTTCAGATATGCTGCAAAGAAAACCTCTTTGTAAGGACTCTGGGATAAGAAGCATGGCAGCTTCACACAGAACCTGGACTCAGCAGAAGTTTAATGGCATTCAGGCACCTTTGGAGCTCCATTAATATCCCTGATCCTGGAATTGCACCTTACACAGTGCAATGTTCCCTGCACAACTCAGAGAAGAGGCCTGAATAAATCACAGCTCAGCCAAAATTTAAGCTGGTGAAAGCAGGTAAAACACCAGTTAAAACTTTTTTTTTTTCCCCAAATCTAATAAAATTACAGACATCAGATAAGTATTATGAGACTAAAATTGCAATAATTGATAGCAATACACCTTCCCCCCAACTCACAGAGTAAAATGTAAAAGTTTATGTTTCGGGTAAAAACTCAATGACTTTACCATTATGTTGTAAACACTTAATTTTATATTTTATGACTACAGGAATTCCATTTCCAAATGTTTGCATTTCTGTAAGGATTGGCTTTGCATGATGATAAAATAATAAAGCAACTGAAGGCATTCCAGAGTTCATAGAACCATGGAACCATGGGATGGCTTGAGCTGGAAGGACATTAGGCTCATCCATTTCCAATGGACAGGGATACCTTCCACTAGAATTCCCAGTCTGAACTGAAGTTGCTTTTATTTGGTGAAACCATCTGAATCTCCATACAACAGACACAATTTCTGTGTCTGTTCACCAGAAAAAGGTTCAGAAGAGTCACCTTTCATGTTCCATTAACAGCTTGACCCTTAAAAGTGTATTAAAAAAAAATCACGGATTCACAGAATAGTTTGAGCTGAAAGGACCTTTCCAAGGTTGCCCAGTTCAAGCTCCTTGCAATGAGCAGGGACAGCTGGACCAGGTTTCTCAAAGTGGCCTTTCCAGGGATCCAGAGGCAGCCACAGCTTCTCTGGAAAAAAAAAAAACACTAAACAAACAAAACAAAAAAAAATTCACCTTTAATCATCTCCTCTCAAAGATTTCCACTTAAAATAGTAGGGGACAGGAAATGCAAAGATTTCAAAATAAAAGCCCAGTGAAATTAGGGCTCCTGCCTTTTAAGGCCATCCCTGCTTTGGGATAAGAAGAATTTTGGTGGCTGAGCTAGAAATATGCCTTCCACGTCGACCCACAGGAATCTGTAGGTACAGCCAGCATATGCCAAGAAAAACTCTGGAATGGTTTGTTTATTTACTACACAGCACAGTTCAGTCTTGGGCTTCACATCAAACCCAGGGGAGAATCCCTGCTGAAACAAACCAGTGAAGCAACTTTGAAATGCACATTTCTTTCATATCAAAAGTGAACTGTTTTGAGGTTTTGAAAGAATATAATATTCCAGGACATGTTACAAAAGCCATAATCCCAGTCATTGTCCTCCACAAAGGGGATAAGGAGAATGATGGACAACATCCCTGTACTAAACATAGCTTAAGCAGTCACTTGGGATGTAGAAGGCAAAATATTTAGAGTTTGAAGGTCTAAATGCAAATGGGCAGATGAGGATATGCTTCCCAGGAAAACTCTAAGGCCTTTAGCAGTGTTTGAAGTCCTCTCTTGCAGCCTATGTACAAGTCTGTGTACAAGCAATTATCCCTGGAACATTTGAACACTAAGGGGAAGTGTCTGAGCACCAGAGATAACAGGAACTTCTCTTTCAGCCTGGAGAAAAGGGAGCACAACTACTCTAAAGCAAATACAGTGTGTGGTGGGGCTTAAATTGCAATGCAATGGAAGAGTTTGGAATCTCAGTGCTTTAAGCCTAAAGAAACCCAGCAGAAGTTCATCTTCTAATTGGGGATGAGGCTCAGATCAATTCCAAATTAACTCAGACAAAATGTTTGCCAAGATACTGACTCCTCTGAGAGTGAAAGGAATCTCCAGATCTCTGTGCCCATAGGAAGAAAAATTGGAATAACCACTAGGAATCACTCTGCTGTTCAAAGAGCTGACTCTGTCCTTTTCTGGCACCAGCCATGGAATTCAACATGAAGTTCAAGCTGGTGCTGTACATGATTTGGAGTAATCCCAGACAGGAGCATAGGCTGGGAGAGGAGGTAATTGAGAGTAGCCCTGTGGAGAAGCACTCCAGGTGGATGAAAACTATGGGCAGCAGCTCCAGGGAGGGGATTGTCCCCCTCTACTCTGCCCACCTGAGACCCCACCTGCTGCATCTGGGGGCCCTGCACAGACAGGAGCCACTGCAGTGAGTCCAGAGGAGGCCAGGAGCTGCTCTAGGGGCTGGAGCCAGGCTGGGAGAGCTGGGGGTGTTCACCTGGAGAGGAGAAGGTTTTGGGGATACCTTACAGCCCCTTGCAGTGCCTAGAGGGGCTCCAGGAGAGCTGGAGAGGGACTTGGACAAGGGATGGAGGGACAGGACACAGGGAATGGCTTCCCACTGCCAGAGGGCAGGGTCAGATGGGATACTGGGGAGGAATTGTTCCCTGTGAGGATGGTGAGGCCCTGGCACAGGGTGCCCAGAGAAGCTGTGGCTGTCCCTGGATCCCTGGAAGTGTCCAAGGCCAGGCTGGGTGGGGCTTGGAGCAGCCTGGGACAGTGGAAGGAGTCCCAGCCCATGGCAGGGGGTGGAACAAAGTGATCTTCAAGGTCCCTTCCAATCCAAACCATTCTGTAATTCCATAATTCTCTAGGAGGGGTAAAAAAAGTATTTCCCTGAATTTATAATCATCAATAGAGAGAACAGACAAAAAGAATTGTAGCCAAAAAAATTCAGCTGTTCTGCCTAAAATGTTCCTTGCCCAATAGTTCAGCTCTCACCGGGTGTTTATGGGATGTGATCGCTGCATTGTGCCAAATGCAGGATCATAAAATGTCATTATTTAGGGAATGGCTTAGTGGGGGCTTGGCAGTGCTGGGTTAATGGCTGGGCATGATGATTCCAGAGGTCTTTCCCAACCTAAATGATTTTATGAAAATTCCAATTATTGGTAAAATAATAGCAGAATTGGCTTACTGCAAGTTACTGGGATATGTATCACTACAGAAAAACTTTAATCAATTTTAGCAATAGAACAATAAAATCACTTTGAGAATTTGCCCTGAAGGAAAAATCAGTTTTGTGACCTTGGCTCCAAAGAAATGTAATTTTACCCTTGACTTCCAAAGGACCTCAGTTCTACCTGTGATGTAGTTAGGCTCTGTGCTTGGATTCAATGTGAATTATTCCTTTGCCTTTGAGAAATCCGTTGGATTCTTAGAGATATTTAGGGACGTTATTTCAGCAGCTGTTTCATCAATATTGTACAGGTTCAATGGCCTAAATTCTGTTTGCATCTCTTTCTAAATACTTTCTCCATTTTTATTTTCCTCCAGATTGAGCAAAAACATTTAAATTGTTTAAATTACTGCAGAAATTGGATTAAGGATACCAGAATGTATAAAAGTCTAGAAAATCAAAGCCAGGTCTAAAATAAAATCCCACCATATTCCATGCAACAGTGTGTGACATATTTCTCTCTCTGCTTTTGTAACATTGTCATTTATGCAATATCTGCAATAAATATATGATCTATAGAATTAATATATAAGTAAACAGATGCAATAAATGTAGAATATGGCTTCAGCCAGGATTTCCACAGAAACATCTGAGAAAATTATGCTGTCCATACGCCAATAAGAGCACAGATCTTTTAAAATTATTATTTAATGTAAAATTTTACTTTCAAAGAGAAATTAGAATTGGAATTTATGTCATATTAAAAACAGTCTCTCTAGTCTTTCATACTTAGACATCTGAATATTAAACCACCCATTTCTAATCACAATGCAATTCTGTTGATCACTATTGGGCTGGAAATGTCTTTTCTTCCCTTATAGCCACTAGCAAAATATTTAAAATAATCAGCAAAACTTCCACAAGACAAAAGCCAAGAAAAAACCCTTCTGTACACACTTCCACTCATTTCCAAGTGGAAATCAGAGCCTTTACTGTTACTTTAACATGTGTTAATCATATCATTAATGTTATGACTGACAGATAGAAATTAGTTTAATGGAGAGTTGAGGGTTCTTAAATCAAGACAGGCTTTTGGGTTCTCATGATTAATAGAGCAATACCCCAGCCACATGTGCTTGAGCTGCAAAGGAAGATGGATAATGAGCTCCTGCATCTTCTGAAGGAATTTTAAAATCTATGGTGGAGTACATTCCAATGAGAGCACATTACACTGGAATTAATGCAGGATCATTTGTCTGTCATAGCCAAGGTTCAAAGGAAAACTGCAAAGTCTGAGCAGGGATATTCACAACTCCAGCTGTGGGAGGGCTAATGAGATGTGGGATGAATGGGGGGAGAAAGGAGAAAGGACCACTTGCTAAATTTAGAGATTTCCTTCCGGGCCCAAAGGGGTGTTTGATGACATGCAAGACTTTCCTGGCTTGTGCAGCATCCAGCTGCACAAAATCCCAGCTCCTCACCACACCAGGCCCCATTGGAAGGAGCATGTCTGCATAGTCCTGCTCAATTCTTACAAGAAATTCCATATCAGAAAGACACTGACACCCTGGTCTCACAGAATCCAGACTGGTTTGGGTTGGAAAGGACCTCAAAGCTCATCCAGTGCCACCCTCTGCCACGACAGGGACACCTTCCACCAGCCCAGATTGCTCCAAGCTGACCTTGGACACTTCCAGGGACCCAGGGGCACCCACAGCTCCTCTGGACACCCTGTGCCAGGGCCTGCCCACCCTCATGGGAATTGCTGTCCAATATCCCATCTAGCCATGCCCTCTGGCCATTGAAATAATGCTCTATTTTTCCTTCTGCTATCATTTCTCCAGTTTCTCCTGTAATTTGCTTAATTCTTTGTCAAATTACACAGTCTTTACAGGATTTATGATGTTGGTGAAGTTGCAGTCCTCCAGGGAAACAGCAGGATTGGTAATATTCACTTTCCAGAGAGAAAACATGGCCTTGGAATTGTTTTGAGCAGCTCTGTAGTGATGTACTACCAATGACCTGGGAGAATTACAGGTATAATGTGGTCTGTATGACCTGAGATGAGTTAGGAAACATTAATTACAGGCATTGAGGCAGTAAATTAGTTTATACACCTTGCTGGTTTTGTACAAAGAGTAATTGTTCTCTGTGTATGTTGCAAAGATAAAAGTCTGAAATGTACTTGATATTTTTGCCAATATGAATCGTGTATTTGGGCAAAAACAGATCAATACATGAAATGTTTATTTTCTAATGATAAAGTAATTTTCTTCTATTCCTCCTCATTTTCTTAGTGATCTTGAGGTCCTCATACTGCTTCCTTTAGTTGGAAATCATGTGATTCTTATCCTATACACTTTTGCCTCCTTCAGACAAAAAGTAGAATGCTTTAATTATTTTCTTAAGTCATAAGCTTAAGACGAAATCTTTAGCTTGTAATATGTTACATAATTATTGTGAAGCCAGTAAAGACCAGACATTATAGACTGTATTTCAACAGATAAGAAAGTAGTGAAATTAAATTAAATTAAATTAAATGAATAAATGAATCAAGTAAAATGGCTTGGATCCAGTAAACTAACTTAAAATGTAATTTGACCCAATAAAGTCCTGGTTTTGGATAAAAAGGAAATGCAGCCAAGTAGTTTCTTTCAGATGCAACACTGATTGTGTAGAGGAAAGTTACATAAAATGTGTCAAACGCAAAATAAAAGTTAACGATTTTTTTTAAGAATTCACCTTAATAGCATATAATTAAATCAGAAAAAAAAAAAAGAAGAAAAGAGAATCCTCCATTAAAAGTAATCATTATTGAAGGTTTTTGTCTAGAAAAAAGAGCATGAGAAGGGGAGGAAAACTAGAGGGCAAGTCAGTTACTTCCTACACCAACTCCTGGAAAAGAGATATTATTGCTGGAATTACAATAACAACATGCAGGGGAGCTCCCTATGAGTCACCAGCCCCAGGTGCAATGAGTTTGGCTGCCAAATAATGAAATTTGGGTACAAAGAATACCATATCTAGTGAGTTTTTCATGTTACATGAAAGATGTTGCTACATCCAGTGAAGTGTATAATTCCCACCCTCAGCGTTTGGCTGAGGCTCAGGTGAAACACTGAGCAAACTTAGTGACAAAGTGACAGTGACACTGCTCAGCTTGCTTGATCTCTATTAGTTTTTGAAAGCCCCAAACCCTTCACCCTGTTAAGAATTTAGATAGAAAGGGGAAAAGTCCCTGACAACTGCAATAAGACAATTACAGACTAACTCACCTCCAGGGAAAGTGTTTCTGTAACTTCTAATTGGAGATTTAGTTAAGATCTGAATCAAGAGGGTTTATATTCCTTCTGTATATTCCATTTTAATTGCTTTTTACAGGCTGGCTGGAAGTGCCACGAGGTATAGAGTTATAATTTGAAGATATTATAAATTTTCCTTTGGGAAGTGGAAAAGCCAGCAGCAGAAGGGAGCAGAGAGAAGGCAGTGCTCCAAAGGAACTGCCTCCATTCAGGCAGCTACCTCTGGGAATTCAGTGCATTGCTGCCTTTACCCATTTTAAACTCATCCATTTGTTCAATTAGTGGGAGGTGCATTTTCCCTTCCTTTCCCTCATTTTATGTGATCAGCTGAGAGAGAGTACCTAAAGAATTGATAAGGGCAAAAATCTACCTTGGGCTTCGTGCAAATGAGAACTGGGCTCTGCATTTTAATGAGTGAAGCCTGTAAACTTTGGTTTTGCTCATTAGCTGGAAGATGTGTCAAGATGTGGAAGTGCAATGGACACTGACAGTAAATGAGGTCCAGGGGACTCAGGGCTGCATCTCAATTTCCCAGTGTTTTAGTTACTCTTTGCAGCCTCTGCTATGATGCAGCAGTGATGATACCAGCCAGACTTGGCAGAAATTACTGTAAAAGCTATAACTTTTTATAATGAATCCCAAGTTCTTACCAGAGGTTGTAATCATATACTTAGTACTTCTACAGCCCCTCACAAAAAAAAACCATTCTGCACCGAGTTGTTCTCTATTAAATTGTTAGACAATCTTTTATTAAAACAGTGTGAGAGCTTCCTGGAAAGATTAAAATGAAATAGTGAGGTAAGTTTTAATCCTGGGCTGTTGGTAAGGTCACCATTTGGGAGAATAACCCCTTTTACCAGCAGGTGCAGTGCTGAGGGAGGGAGTCTGTAACAGTGTTAGCGCTGCACAACCTGCAGTGCCTCATAAGAGAGTTTGGTGTGCCTCAGCAAAAATTCATTCCAGAAGAATTCAATCACTTCTTGGGAGAACTTTCTGACAGGTGAAAATAATTGAGTGCTTGACATCCAGCTTCAGAGGTCAGCCACTGAAAAGGCAATATCTTGGCAATAAATTGGTATGAAATTGTCGAATTTGAGTTGCGAGGCGAGTTTGCGGTTCTGTGGAGCAGATGGTTCAGATGACGTGGGGTTCAGGGAGTGCTTTCTGCTCAGACAATAGCACACCAAAAGCAATGTGTTTGTGGGGGTTTTCCCATTTTGGTAGGTTTTAAATTAACCATTTTAGACTGAGTTGAGCACTGCAGAAGCAGGCTGAGCTGGAGCCTCACTCGAGACAGGAGAGACTTGCTTTTTTAAATCAATCCTGTCGGACCTCAACTTTGTGTGCTTTTTCTGTAGGGAAAAAAATGGGTCTAATAAAAAATATTATCTCCTTCTCACAGTGTGGCCACTGTGTAATAATAAGCCACTATTATACACTCAGAAATTATTATGGCTATGGAATCATAGAATCATTAGAGTTGGAAAAGACCTCCAAGATGATCAAGTCCGATCTTCAACTGATTGCTACATGCCCGGTAAACCATGCTGTAAAGTCCCACATCTACTCAGTTTTAAACACTTCCGTGGATGGTGACTCCACCCCTTCCCTGGACAGTCTCTCCCAGTGCCTGGCCAGTGAGGAAATTTTCCCTAATATCCATCCTGAACCTCCCCTAGTGCAACGTGAGCCCTTTCCCCTTGTCCTAACACTGGTTACCTGGGAAAAGAGCCCAACTCTCCTTACCATAGGGAGCTGGAAAGGCACCTGCACTAATTCAATTGCAGGTGTTATCTATTCTAATTCTGGTGTTATTTTGATTTATGAGTTCGTAAGAAATGTCTTAGTAATCAGGTATTTTATAGTATTTCTCCAGTGACTTTTTAAACAACGGTATTGCAGACCCTTGCAGACACAAATAGCAGCTTTAGCATCTCCCTTGGTAGGTTTCCATATTTTATTTTACTTTGTTCCTTCTTTGCAAAGGGAGCATATAAAAGATTTTTGGAGCAACCTGGGCTAGTGGAAAGTGTCCCTACACGTGGCAGGGGGTGGCACTGGATGGGCTTTAAGGTCCCTTCCAACCCAAACCATTCCATGATTCCATGGTGTAACCAAAATATCAGTACAGATTCTGAATGATGAAGGGCTGTAATCCCATAGACCAGGGAATATTCTTAAAAATTCCATCTATGATACGAAGAATATTTAATCAATGGAAGTATTTCACAGGTCAAGAAAGGTGATCCTGTTCTTTCAGAAAAAAAATTGTCTATGGCTCTTTTGAGTACAATTTTTCTGGGTTTTTTAGACCCTCAGAGGATAATCTGACATAGGAATTATGAGAATTTGCTATTCCAACATTGCAGCTTTGATTTTCTGGTGAATGTGAGATTATAATTTCACCTTTTTATTTTATTTTTTTTTCTAATAATGCTTTCCTGTGCCTCTCATGAAGTCTTCATTAATCCTTACCCGGGTTTAAATGTGAATTTGGACTGGATGGCTGCAATAATACTATTGTGTGGTTTGGTTTTTTTATCTATTTCACTACTTAAAGCAAATCCTTTGATTTTTCTGGAAAAGATCATAAAATTCATTTTCCTAACCATAAGCAGAAGAGGCTGTTTCTTCTCCTTTGGGATTAGAGTAACATTCAGTGTTGACACCTGTGACTTTTTTCTTGCAACTCCCATTGCAGAAACAGCAACAGATAACGATGTGCAAAGCCCTTTTTTAGTAAGAACCCTCAATTATTTTCCATGGCATTTCAAGAATCCTGTTATTCAACTTTCAAAGCTTGCTGTAGAATCCAAATCCAGAAACCATTAGTGCAAATACTACATCTAATTTTCCTATCACATTCACCTCAGCACAAGAAATCAATCCATCAGGAGGGGGAAGATTTGAAAATGGACAGCAGTGGCAATCCAATGAAAACCATAAATAAACAGGGGGGAAAACCCTGTATCAAATGCAGATTTTAAGATTTATTAAATATATATAAACAAACCTGCATTGTGATTTGGGTGGCACTGAGATCACAACTTTAGGGGTTTCAGAGCATATAAATTCAAAATTGGGAAGAGGACAGAGAAAAAATAGTAAAAAAAAATTACCCAAAATTCTTGAAATCACTAGTATTAATAATAATAATCACTGTGATTTTACCAGGCTGTTAAATTTTAAAAACCTAATTAATAAAAATATCATGGTAACTACATTTTGAATGTTTTTCCCAAAGGTTTTTTGAGTAGCAGAGTTGCTGGGGGCTTTCTTTGTTTGTCTTCTTTTTGCTCAAGAAATCCACAGTATCCAAAAGAGTCCTCCTGGGGTTCAATAATGCAGACAGTTTCTGCTCCAAGTACTTCCAGCAATTGTTGGCATCTTTTAGGACTGTCTGGCTGGAATTTATTAACATATATAGCCAGAGCTCTCTCCTCTATTGAAAGACAATATAACACATGTTTCCTGACAGATTAAAGCAAGCTGCACCATAAATTGTGCAGATTGAGCCCTCTTACACGGCTTATCCTAATCATAGTTCTGCCATTTGCTTCTCATGACAGGATACAAATAAAAGTACCATAAAACTAAAATAAAATAGACAGCCTGCCATTCCTCCTTTAAAAAACATTTGTCAGAATCTCCTCAAAATTAATTGGGAAGAAAATGTGCTGAATTCTACAATCTATTGAGTCATTTTTAAAGCTTGTCCAGGCATGTTAAAAGGCTGCATTCTTTATATCAGCTAGCTTGGGAGAGGATGTATTTTACATTGTCAAAGCCCTTTCAGAGTTTTCTTTTTTTCACCCTTAAGAATAAGTTTCCCCTGACTTTAAACTCAAATATTTATCTGGTGAGAAAAATCAGTGAAACATTTAGGTTCACTCACTGTGCCAGCCTTCAGTGAGCTAAACCCTGCTTTCCCCTGCAATTTTTCTATAGTCTCACCATTTACATATTTTTTTTTCCCTTTCTGCAGTGTCTGCATTTGAACCGTTGCTGCTAAGGAAAGCAGTGTGAAAGTCTTTTTTTGCCAGAGATATACATATTAAAAAGGCAGCTTATGGCATATTCTTCAGCCTTTTATAAAGAGAACTCTGAAACCTGAACTCTTCTGGCACCTTCAGCAAGGGCAGTTGCTTCCCTTGCTGGTAAGGAAATGGTCACTCTGCAAAGGATGAATTCTGGAAAGCCAACATTCAGCTGTAATCACAAAGATTGACATCTGGAGGTGTTGTGACAGTCCAGTGACACGGGGAGACAGATATATTTAAAACAAGGATTGGTTTAAACATCTCTTCATTAGCTGGGGTGGTAGGGAAAGAGGCCAACTCCAAAACTGTCATTTGCTGCACCAGTGGAGAGGGCACAGTGCTGTCCCTTAGCTGTGAGCACACCACATGAGATAAGGAGTGGAGATTGTCCCATCTGAGCTCAGGTCTGGGCAGCAAGGCAAGGGAATGGGGACAGAACAATTCCTTGGCTGAACATCCTCTTCTGTGCTTTTCCTTACCAAAAGGAAATGTGTGTGTCTTGGTGAAGGACAAAAAGCACAAGGTGTAAGGTATTACTCCTACAAAGGACAGATTGTGACATCTACTTTATGACATGGAGATTTAGATGGAATATTGGGAAGGAATCCTTCCCTCTGAGGGTGCAGAGACCCTGGCACAGGGTGCCCAGAGAAGCTGTGGATCCCTGGATCCCTGGAAGTGTCCAAGGCCAGGCTGGACAGGGCTTGGAACAACCTGGGCTAGTGGAAGGTGTCCCTCCCCATGGCACACCATGAGCTTTAAGGTTTTTTCCGCCCCAAACCATTCCATGATTCCATGATAGCTACAATACAGTTACTCTGTATCTGACACAGAAAGCAGCAAATTAAACAGCTTTGTTTTGCATACATAGGGACTTTTCAAGGGCCAAGAGTGGCTCAGTACTCGAGAGCTCATCATCAGGTGTCCTTCTTCACAACTGCAGACAACATCCATTCATGCTGGTTTTGGAAAACCTTAAGCTCTACCAGCACTTCTGCAAGGTCTTATGATCAAAAAGGTGCAGTTTTGTCAGCTACACAGGATTCATCCAAAATAATAATTTACATCAATCTAAACTGCTTGAGCCACTTCTATGGTACTTCAGTTCCTTTTTACTGTCCCTGTGTTCAGGAATCTGTGCTGGCAACCCTCCTTAACAATTTACACTTTCCACACCAACTGCTCCAGAGAAACTGAGCAGAAAGGTTGGTGCCAACCAGGGTCCAGCATAGTCAGAACCCTGTAATGACACCAAATCAGCAAAATAATTGAAGCAGAGAATACTAAAGGCAGCCTTACTGGTGCTTGGCTTCACTACAGTTTGTCACAGCTGACTGGATGAATGCCTCAGCCAGGAGCTACAGGCAGGGCAGGGATTTAAAAGGAGAAGCAGTTGTGAGACAGGACTCTCTGCCTCATATGCAAAAACTCTGGTGGAATGGAGGAGGTTCAGATTATAAATACAGGAGCTCTGGTTAGGCACTGGAAATTGGTCACATGGACCAGGCTGGGAAATGCATGGGAATGAAGGATTGGTGCTGGAGGAGCTCAGCATCCACCTCAGTGGGCTGCAGTTCCCTTTGGCTGAGCTCAGGAGGATTTTCCTTTTGAACACCCTGGCAAACACGGAGCCTCTGAGCCCACAGCATTCCCCTCTGTGCCAGCACCAAGAGATTCCCAGCCTGGCAGGGCTGGGCTGCCACCCCATGTGCTGCAGCTCCTGCGAGCCCTGCTCAGGGAGCCCGGGCAGCTCTGCACACATCTCCTGGCATTGCTCATTGGGGAGCGAGCAGCAGCCTGAGGCTGCAGAGACAAACCAAGCAGCTGCTTTGCTGTGGAGCCCAAGGACAGGCAGTGTCCAGCACTGCAGACTGGGGCACCCTGCAGTTTGCAGCTGGAGAATGGGTGTTGCCAAGCACGGGTCCTCTCAGGCTCGGTGTCTCAGTAGATTTTCACCAAGGCAGCAAGAGCTGCATTTGCAAATGCATTTTAGTGCTGCAGCACCTCTGGGGGCTCCTGACACAGCGAGTGGGATCCAATCTCCTGGCAGGAAAATCACTGTGTGCCTCACATCCATTGTATTGCTTATCAATTCCTGTGGCTCTAGAGAGCTCCCAGAAAAGTAAACTACATCTTTGTAATGCTGTTAAACATTCTTCATTCTTCTCTCTTTCTGGGAACGCAAATGTAAATGTTCTAGCACAAATTTAATTGTGATTTAATAAAGAAACTGACTTCTAAGTCCTTCCTCCAGCGCATCATGGTACACAATCTTTTTTCCACCATATGTGATTCCACCTAGGAGTCAGCCCCACTAATAATTAGCAAAGGATTTCTCAAGTTAATCATCTTCTTAGAAGACTTTTGGGACCTTAACCAGTGTTTACTGCAGGGCCTTTTGAAATGCAAATCACTTTTGCAAACTTCAGAAAGCCCCAAACTCTATTTGGATTCATTTGTAAATAGTTAAAGATCAAAGTCACTCCAACCTAGAAAGAAGATACAACATCTTTTTGTTCCAAAATGTTGATTTATTTTCCCCACAAACTTTCATGGCAGTATTTGGTCTCATACTTTTTGGTACCTGCAAACAGCAGTCAGAAATCCTGGCTGTTTCTCTAAAGATTAATGAGTTGCAAGATGCATTTCTTTATCTGATAACCTTTACTATCACAAGAGGTCACTCAATCTGTGAAGGTGACAGCTTTGGACATAACTTTACAACATTAAAAATGTGTGACCCACAGTAAATTACACAACTTGTTTTTTTTGTGGGCAGTGCTGTCAGTGTTTTTCATCTGTGGCTTGTCTGCAGACCAGGAGAGCTCTTGCAGCCCCATTTGTCATGTAGAGAGAGCTCCATGGTGGAGCCCGTTAAAAAATTCTCATGGACCACTTTGTCAGAAGTGTCTGAACTTATCCACTACACAGACTCAGGAGGAACTGTAGCTGCTTGAAAATACATCAAGCCATTTCAATCCAGACCCCTATTTGAAGCTATTCCACTAGTTCCTAATAGGCATTAGAGAAATCATTCCAGCATGTGAGTTCTGGTGCCATCTGGATTAATTAATTTCAACATGCTACCCCTGTTATAATTTCAGACATAATGATTCAGTTGTTGGTACATTGATTTTCCAGCTTCTTTTTCACTCTCTGCTAAAAAGAAATGCTTGTGAAGGTCTTAATATGCAGTATGGATTATTTAAAATACTGGAAACATCTGAAGTTGTTATTTGTAACTGTTGTAACACACAGAGGCACCTCCTGCTGCACCTGTGAGAATGGTTTGGGTTTGGAAGGGAACTTAAAGCTCATCCAGTTCCACCCCCTGCCATGGGCAGGGACACCTTCCACCAGCCCAGGTTGCTCCAAGCCCCATCCAACCTGGCCTTGGACACCTCCAGGGATCCAGGGGCAGCCACAGCTTCTCTGAGCAATGTTACAGGATGACTGAATCATTAAGGTTGGATAAAAGACCATCAAGCCCAAGCTGTGCCCCATCCCCACCGTGTCACCAGCACAGAGCTCTGAGTGCCACATCCAGGCTTTCCTTGGACACCTCCAGGGATGGGGACTCCAACACCTCCCTGGGCAGCCCCTGCCAAGGCCTGACCACCCTTTCCAGGAAGAAATTCCTTCTGGTATCCAACCTGACCCTCCCCTGGCATAACTTGTGACCATTCCCTCTCCTCCTGTCTCTGTTCCCTGGGAGCAGACCCTGACCCCCCAGCTGCCCCCTCCTGTCAGAGTTATAGAGAACCAGAAGGTTTCCCCTGAGCCTCCTTTTCCCCAGGCTGAGCCCCTTTCCGAGCTCCCTCAGCTGCTCCTGGTGCTCCAGCCCCTTCCCCAGCTCTGTTCCCTTCCCTGGACACACTCCAGTCCCTCCAGGTCTCTCTGGCCATCAGGGCCCAGAACTGGACACAGCACTCAAGGTCCCTCAGCAGTGCCAGCACAGAGGGACAGTTGTGACAGGTGTGCAGCCCTTCTACATAGCAAAACACCTTCAAAGTGGAAAAAATGGTTTATCAAACTTCCGTATATGATACTTTTCTTTTGTCTCTTTTCTTAGAGCTTAATTTAAAAAGTGGAAAATGTCCATAATAAAAAAAAAAAAAATAATTTTAGAGCCCAATTTATCCTAACCAGAACTCAATTACTCAATTACTGAGTAGAGGAGTGGGTTTTTAGTCCTGTCCAAGTCACAGATGCCAAACTCAGTAGATTAAGCAAGCGAGTATTTCAGGAGGCATTACAAGACTCAGATGGGAGAAAAAAAAAAGAGGATAAAAATCCCAGGTCATTTCCATGCGTGGATAGGAGACTGAGGTATCAGCTATAATTAGCTGGGACTAGAAAGCATGGCTAACTTTCCTGCTGGAATAAATGGGCACCCATCTACCAAAGCCAGCACACCTATGACATTTACACTGGCAGAATATCTGACCCACATTCCCCCTGGTCCCTTCATTTTGCCCTGCTAACTCCATTATTTCCATCCATCCTGCTGCCATCCTTACTCCTGCCTCTCCATCCTCCCATCTCCCAGCTTTTGCCACAGTAACCTCATTTACAATCCATATTTACCTTCCTTACTGGGGGATAGAGCAGATGGATTTGCATGATTCTGAACAGATAATTTCAGGGACATATCTCCTTCAAAGAGGATATGAAAAATGGTGCAGTAGAGCTGGAAAGATACTCCTAAAAATGCCAGAAAAACAGTTAGTGCTCAGCATGGGAGGAGGGAGGGAGGGTGGAAAGGTTAATACACTCCACAGAGCCATTGCTTAAATTAAACCTGGCCTCTGAATGCTATCTCACTCCAAGATACACCACATACTATCTCAAATTGCCTCGGCCTTGCTATTTTCTACTCTCCCTTTCATCCATTCACTGAGTCCTGACTCCTGTCAAAGGCACCTGACAGAAGGATTGAACTCCAAAGCGTTCCCAGAAAAGAGCTCAGATGAGCTTTCTCCCTCTCCACCCCTCTCTTCTCCCTCTCCCATACATTTTTCCACTCACATCTTGTCTGCAAGCTGCCAATTCCTGAGCAGGAATGTTCAGCCACAGCTCTTCCTGGGGAAAGCAAAACACTGGCAAGCACCTGGAAAACTTAAGGAGCAGGGAAAGACCAAAGCAGGAAGAGAGGAAAAGTGAGCAAAGCTTGCTCTGATTGCACAGGTAATACATGTTCAGCTGACCCTTGATGTTGAGGCACACGGAAAATCTAGGGACCATAAAGAGTTTTCTTAATTGGGAAATACTGCCCAGCATCTGAATAGTTACTCTGGGGAGGAAATCACTCAATGCTCTAATTGCTTGCTGGAATTGGAGACCTCAGCTTGGGCACCAGTAAATTCTCTGGGTGTGTCTTCTTTTCTCCTTCTTCTCACTTCCCCTTCTCCCAGAGGTCACAGAATCACAGAATATCCTGAGCTGGAAGGGAACCACCTGGATCATCCAGTCCAAGCCCTGGCCCTGCACAGACACCCCAACAATTCCACCCTGTGCATCCCTGGGAGTGTTGTCCAAATGCTCCTGGAGCTCTGGCAGCCTTGGGGCTGTGCCCATTCCCTGTTCAGTGCCTGACACCCTCTGGGGGAAGAACTTTTTCCTGACCCACCTGACCCTCCCCCAGGACAGCTCAAGGTGAGGCAATCAGGAGCCTGAAAGAAGTTATAAATAACCTTCATGGGCTCAGTCTTCCCATGGGCATCCAGAAGGCCATGTGATCCACAAAAGGCTCCTCAAATTGTAGGATTTCCAAAGATTTACAAACTTCCTAATACCCACATCATAGCTAGCGATTCCAAGATAATTATGAGCTGACAAACATCATAAAGTCCAATTGCTGGGATTTGAATGGAATAATCCATCTCTAATTCAATAAAAGTGCCACACTTACGATAATTAAATATTATGTGTATGTATAATTAATAGATGTCTAAACCATCCAGAACAACAAATCCATCTTCATTTCAATTTAACAACAGAGGGCGTTTAAATGAAAGCTGATTGATGCAATGGAAACTGATGGATGCAATCACAGTATTTACAATTTTTTTCCCCCCAGTTCTTGAAAGCAATTCTTTACAAGCTCATGGCAATGAGAAACTCCACTTCCATGGAATTTAATGGCAAAATTCCACATGAGATTACCATGACAATGGATACTGACAGCACATACCCAGTGCTTTGAAAACTCCATCCTAATGTTTCTTCCAGGATGTGTACAGGATCTCACAATGAGAATTTTCATATCCAGTGGCTTAGTTTTATGAAATTTTATACTCAAGCTATTACCAGCTTTACAATGGCTACAAGTATTGGACAGAGATTCCTGAGAAACACACCTGATCCAGGTTATAGCTCAAATTAATGCAGGAAGAAAGGCTGGCTTCCATTCACACTGATTACATTTCAAACGGGCCTTCAGTGCATAATGATTAATATTTCACTATAATTATTTGTTCCAATTAAATGTAGCATGATTAAGCAACATTTTCCCCTGTGAAGCTAAACTGCATTTTTTTCTTAAAATAAAAGCAATGATAAAATTAATTAAGGGAGGTTGGACTTGCTTATTTTGCCATTTAAACTGCTCTTCTTTTTCCATTGCTAATTGAGAAATTTAATTTCTCCAGGATAGTCCTATTGTACACAAACGAGGCTGCAATCTGGTAATTAAAAGGAAAAGAGAAATATTGCTCCCCAGAAACATTAAAAATAGAGAAAAGCCATTCAAAATTATAAGACCAATAATAGCTCCTGTTGATTTGGTCACCAGCTTTAGATATGACAATAAGTTCTGAATACTTGGTTTATGAAACATATTAGATACAACAGCAGGAAGAAACAGACTCTTTATACCATTATTTGAAATTTCCATGAAATAAAAGTTGAGTAACATGAAAGGTGCTTAAAACCCCCACATTTTCTTAGTACTTTTCTCAGACAGGAACTTCTGAAGAACTGTCAGAGTGGTGTTTTTTTCTGGAAAAAACCTCAATTGTGACTCCTGACTACACAAAGTAGCAAAGAGGCCCTTTAGCAGAACTTTCACAGCAGAGAAGTTCCAACTTGCTCTGGAACTTCATTCCCTTGGATATTCATTATCTTCTAGCTGATATTTTTAAACCTGCCTATGGGATTTGGATGCCCAATTCCCATTAAAATTAAAATGGGAAATGAGTAACCAAATTATTAATTTAATTAAAATTAATGAGAGCTGGGCATTCATATCCTTTAGGCAAGTTTGAAAATTCCAGCCAGTCAAGTTTTTAGGACAATGCATACATTTCAGGACATGTATATGTGCTCTGGATGTGCATTGACCTAGAGGAAATAGGGAAAGGTGTTTCTGCCAGACAGTGAAAAACACTTCTCTCAGTGTGGGAAAATATTTCCAAACACTGACCCATACTAAAAAATGACAGAATTAAACCCCATATATATCAACATTCACATCCTAGGCAATGGCTGTTTGTAATTCAGATAGTAAGAACTATCAGAGCATGATTTAGAGCTGCAGTTTGATTTTGAGAGAGAGATTGTCATAATATATTTAAACACTAGTATATACTATTATTCAGAGCTTCCCACAGATTTTCCTGTCACTTCAAACATTATTATTTTATATTTCTGGAAGAGATCAATCACTTCCACTTAATATATTTAAAATTACTGATTCCCCCCCCTCCCCCATACCCTGCATAGTTCTCCTGTCATAAAAAACAGTCCAGAAAGTTTATGGGTCAGCAAGAAGCTGCTAATAACACAAATCATAGATTTATATTAGCACTGGAAATAGGATTTGGATCTCCCAAAAGTATTTATACTTTTGCTGACAACTAAAATCACACAGCAATAGAACCAGCAATGTATCTGTGGCAGTCTAATGGACTTGGGCTTACTTTGTTTTGCAGTTTTTAGAGTGAACTCTCATTTACCAGAAGACTTTAAACTGAGTTTTTAACTACTCCACTCTCATTTTTGTTACAGTGAAGAATTTAATGGATGTTCAGGGATCTTACTACCAGTCAGCCATTTCCTAAAACAAATTCTCTTCCTGTCAAAGCAAAGATGTCATATTTCACTGGCACAAACAGAATTCTTCTGAGAGTTGAAGGTATGGCAAACGTGAAACCTGTGTTTTATCAAAGAAAAGAACTTTCTATTAAATAATCCGAGTATTCATGGAAATATAATAGTTGGTCAAGCAATATATAGTCAATGTCTTAACACTGACAATCCTCTCTCTAGGTAGAACTTCAGATTTCCTTCACTCCTTTCAAAGAGTCTCTTAATCTTCTATAACCTGAAGTACACATTGGCAAAGCAGCTCCAGGTGAATCACTTCATCCAAAATCCTGGATGTCCCCACATCTTGTGCTACCCCTGGAAGGGGTTACTGAGGCCAGCTTGGAGGAGGTTTGGAGCAATCTGGTCTGGGGCATAAAGGTCATCCTGTTCCACTCCCTGCCATGGGCAGGGTCAACTTCCACTGCTGCAGGTTGCTCCAAGCCCCATCCAGCTGGCTTTGAACACATTCAGGGCATGGCTTATAGGTACTCTCCTCCCTAATCCATTCAGATGCAAACCCAAGAACTGCTGGTGGAAAAAAAACCTTAACAAAATTAAGAGAGCTTAGGAAAAATCCTGTAAAAACACAAAGGTTATTCACTGTCCTGTGATGACCTGTGATATACATCATTATTGGCCATATCTCTCTGTTCACTGCCCTGAAACTTCTCCAGCTTTCTCTCCTTCTGCTCCGTGTTTTATTAGTTTCTTTTTATCACCACAAGCATCCAAACAAGAAGCTGTGTCCTATTAAGCACTTTACAGGATTTACATTATACAGCCATTACTGGAAGTGTTGAGTGTCATTAATAAAACTGCTGCTAATTTTAAATAAACTCCACTGTTTCACAGAGGAACATGAGCAGACATAAAACATGGGAAAAAAAAAATCAGATTTATAATGTCATAAAGGATAATTACCGAGAACATTATCAAGGCAAAATTTCTACTCTTCTCCCTGTAATTAGTGTCCAAGGATCTATTTAGAACTTCTGCTTCCTCTAGGTAACATAACAGTGGTTTCGAGGATACACAGCACAACTCATTGATGTAGGTCTGGAGGGGAATTTGTAGGAGGAGTGGCTGAGGGCACTTGGCTTGTTCAGCCTGGAGAGGAGGAGGCTGAGGGGAGACCCACTGAACTCTGCAGGACACAAGGAGGAAGGGCTGGAGCTGTGCCAGAGAGGCAGGGTCAGGAAAAGGTTCATCCCCAGGAGGGTGCTGGGCACTGCCCAGGCTCCCCAGGGAATGGGCACAGCCCCAAGGCTGCCAGAGCTCCAGGAGAGTTTGGACAATGCTCCCAGGGATGCACAGGGTGGGATTGTTGGGGTGTCTGTGCAGGTTAAGGGTGGACTCTGTGATCCTGGTGGTCTCTTCCAATTCAGGATATTCTGTGATTCTATGATTTTTCAGTGCTAAAGAGCTAGAAAACAGATAGTCTCCCAAATAACTTCCACTTCAGTTTTCAGCAGGTCCAAAGGTTATTTGTGTTTCTGTTGTTTTTTTTGTTTTGTTTTCTTTTAAGAATCCCTGCACAGGAAATGTTGACACCCACCAATGCAAACGCCAAACAAAGCTTGGCAGTTGTCAGATGCAATAACCTAAGAAGAAAGCTGCGAAAATTTCTCCTTTAGAATTTCTGTATTGTGCTCCCAAGTGGCTCTAAGTTGTTGCAGATGTTCTTTGCTTAGTGCTTTTGTTAATTCTTCACACTTCCCTGGGCCAGGCACTGCCGTGTGTTTTATGTGTGATGTGAAAAAGAGGGGAAAATTACATTCTCAGCCAATTCACATCACCACTTCCCTAAATTCCTGGGAGACGCTGGCAGGGTAGGATCTGCAGCAACAGCCTCTCCTGGGAGAGCAGCAGTTAAATGTCCATAGATGTGATAGTGTTCCAATCCAGGCCGATCTGTAGGGATGACACTGGCACTCACTAAGCTGATACAAGCCTGTGACAAACCTCCAGAGACCTTTATTTACTGCACTGTTATTCTTCCTGGAGCCCACATATTGGAGCAATCCAATTTACAGCCTGTCTGACAACAGTGAGACGTGTTGGGGTGTTAGAGGAGACCTTTGACTTGACCTATCAGTGAACTGTATCTGTATTTGAGGAGAGGTTAAAGCCAAGTCCAGTCTGCATTTGCCCTAGGGAATTTTATAGTACTTTCCAAACCACAGACTTGTCCCATATTTCACCCTTGCTGCAAACACCAGCTGATTTATTCACTAAACATGCTGCTTAACTGTTTCTTTCCAGCTGTTTCACATGTGCCTGTTGCTTTTCCACTAGCAAATCCTGAGACATTGTCCTTAGGAGATCAGCACAAAATCATTGCAGTGGCCATGGTGGAAAGTATTTCCTTACTGCTTGCATACTGGTTCCTTAGTCCTGTGCACTGAGGGCACTTTCAATTTAATTTAAGAATATTGGGCAGAATGGAAGCTTTGGAGAGGTTTATTAGGGTGATCCTCCTGCTGAGTCACAAGGTGCAGCAAAGAACCTGTGGCTTTCCTAAGTTATTCTCAGAAGGATGTGGCTGGATCCAATCCCAGTCCCAGGCTTGGTTTGCCTCGAGGATTTTACAGGTGTAATTGAGCCTTTGTATGGGATGGAAACCCAAACATAGTTATATGAATAATAAAACTATTTCTTTAAATTGATGATGATAATAAATATCTTAATCAGAATTATTTACTACAAAGTGTAGAAGATAATAAGACAGCTCTGACTATGAGCACGGTGCACTATTTATTGAAGCAATTATATTAAAACTAGAAAAACAGTTATTAAGTGGGGATTGATGTCACTCACCCATTCCAATGACCAAATCTCTTTCCTCAGCCTCAAGGGGTGACCTTGAGGTTGTCCCTATTGCAGGGAGGAATCTCCACACACTCCTAGAAGAGAAGTGTTACACCCTTAAAAAGTGGGGCTGGGTTTTTATGGCCTAAAGTGACTGATGTCAGTGTTTCCCATAAATTCATTTGACAGATAAATGCTGAATATTTAAAAATGCTAAGAAAACTATTCAATAACAGAAGGGCTCAGTCTGGATTTTGGCTTTATATCAGCAGATATTTTTTCCTAAGTGTGTGCACACAAGACCAACGAAACAGCCTCACATTGACTAATATATGTTAACCAGCATTGCCTGAAACCAGTTAAAAGCTGAAAAACAGGTATCTGGAAGAGCTTCTCTCTGTCTCAATAAAAACATCTAATAAGTAATAATTTTCCCAGCAGGCAGCCTGCTTAAAGAAGCTTGCATGTTCTTCAATCAGCGCTGTGTTCTTCAGAGGTTTCTCTCCATATTTCTCCCAGAATTTTTACTCAAAAAGTAGAAGACAATCATGTTCTGGTTAGATTATTTTTTGTAGGCCCAGAAGATGATAAGTCAGGTGTAATCATGCCTGAACTGATCTTACACACCTTGACCATGCCTTTGAAGATCACAGTAGGTTCAGTAGATCTTCATCTTTGTGGAGCTGACACAAAGTTTAACACCTTCCAGCTGCATCTCTACAGAACATCTCTCACTTTTCCCATCATATCTCTGTGTTTTGGTCAAAATAGAAACAGATTTATGTAAAATTTCTAGAGAATATGGAAAAATTATACAGAATCATTCCCTTGGAAGGAACAGGCAGTGATCATCTTGTCTGACTTTCCCACCAGCTCAGGGTGGATTGACAGATTTGTGAACCAACAAAGCAGGTTTTACACCAGATAAAACCTTGGAACATCAGGATAAATCTTTCTTGGTCCAGCTGTTCCTACATCACCATAAGAAACCAAGTATTCCAAAGTCTTATTTCACTTATTATGAGATCATAGAAATAGTTATTTTCTTTCAGCATTTTTCTTTTTATGGCTACAAGCTTATCCAGCTTATACCTTCCCTTTCACCTCCTTACACTGTCACCTAAGTTTAGGGTGAGCATAAGTCAAAATAGCTCCATACATTTATTTTTATTACCAAAAAGCCTTGAAGGCTTTGGTAAAAGCCTTGAAGGAAATACAGCACTTGCTGTGGAAATACTGGAGGCTTTCATACTGGCATAGTCACTATCTCTAAAAACTTATCAATTTGACATAATGAAAAGTGTAATGAAATACTCTATATAAAAGCATGGCACTAAAACTGTGATTTTTATTAAAAAATAGTACTTCAGGAAGCACTCAGATTTGAAGTTATTGTTAATTAGATTATTCAAGTCAAATTGCTTGTTCTAGAAAGCATGAATAATGAAAGCATTCTTGTTATATTTTAATTTTTATACAAGTCAAATATTTGTTTCAGAAATTTCCCAGATAAAAAAAAAAGGCATTAAGCCAGAAAGAAACTCTAAGAGCAAAATTCAATTGTTGAGCTGAACTTATTTCTTCTCTAGCTTTTTGTATTTTTGTTTTTCCTCATTATTGATGATTTTTCATGATTTTTCACTTTAGCCAATGAACCAGAACAGTCAATCAGCTTTACTGTCCTTCCAAAATCTTTGGAGTCTCAGAAAATTCCAGCCATGGATATTGAGCAATTTGCTCAAGGTCACAGAAGGAACTAGGAAATTATTTGAGTCACAGTCCAATGGCTTGGACCTCCTCCCTCAATAGACCTCATTAATAAAAACTGGCTGGATTATATTATTAGGAATTAATTTTTTCCAGGCTGGAGATGCATTTGATAGGAATAGGATACAACTGGCTCTCTGTGGCATTCCTAAACCTTAACTAAAATATGTGTGTGTAAGGCTGTGACAAATGAAAGGACTCATGTGCACATTGCTCTGAGAGAAAAATTAAATATGTAGGTCAAGAGGCAAGCAAAGATAAACCAGGTTCATGCATTTGGGCCACACTGAAGTTTTATTTACTTAATTTGTATTGTTTTATTTGCTGTGCCACAACAGGACTTTTATGCAGGCCTAATCATTAATGAGTTTATGATTACTATGGTGTGACAGATGAACATCATTCAGCATCCTTTGACATAGCATCATAATGGTCCCTTTGGTTCTGTTTTACAGTTTGAAGCTCCTGTTTCAGTTTCCCTGCTCCTCTTTCTGCCAGCCTTTTCTACTCAGCAATGTGCATTCTGTGCCAATTAATAAGCAAATTGCCATGACAAAAGTTCCTCTGCTTTAGTGTAGAATTTTCCCATCTAGATTTCCTTTACCTTCCTCTCTGAGCTGATGACAATCTTTATCAGATTTATTACCTTTGTTAATCAGTAGATTATGAGCATTCATCTGAGACAAGAGTTACTCACCAAAGCAGACAGGAGTTTGAGTGTAAACAACCTGCTTAATTTCTCCTGGTAAGAGCCTGCCTGGAAATGCCCATTCATTAAACTGGAGGTTACAGAAGCGAGGCCTCTTTTCATCCAAAATATCAAAATTCTCCCCATTTCTCATCCTTCTCCCCACCATTAGTGCAAAATCCCAGAGCACACAATGTGCTGGCCACAGATTATGTCTATAAAAACTACATACTGAGTCTTGTTCTAAACTTCCTCCAAACTTAAACTGACTTCTTAAAGATTTTGATAAAATCAGCTTGAAACACCCCAAAAACTAAACCAGGCAAACCCAAAGATCACCCAGACATGACTGAAGTAACAGGGCTACTAAAAGTATCCAAAATTAAGTAAAATCAGATTCCTCCAAGGTTGCCACCATATAACCATTGAGTGAAAGTTGGCATTCCCAAAGATTCCTGCTCCAGTGGTGGGATCTCCATCATCACCACAACTCCATCCAAACACTTAGGCTACGTTTAATCACTGCTAATCTCGAAGTTAAGTGTCTGTCATCCACTGGAGAGAACTGTGAGGAATTCTTTTAAAAGTAGAAGGTCTAGGATAAAATTGAATCAACTGAGACATCCTCATATTTGAGAACCATTTATTGGTAATGAGGAACCAACATAAAAAAGCAGTTGCTCTATAAAGAGCACTAGAGAAGACAGAAAAGGAGGAAGGAAAATGGAAAAGGATGCAGGCTGGATCAGAGGCAGGCAGGGTTGGACATGGGTGGCTCTGGTAGGAATGCAGGGACAAAGCAGGCAGGGTGTTGGTCAAGGACACAGAGGCAGGACAGACACTAGGGTGAGAAAGAGCCAAAAGGCAGGCTGGAGCCAGGACAAAAAGGACAAAAACAGGCTAGGGTGAGAGCAAGAAGGAGACCTCAGCAGGCTGGAGCCAAAGCACAAACACAAGACCCAAAAATCCCCTGCTCAAAAAGCCCAAAAGACAATACACTAAAATATCCCAGCCATCAAGCCCCCAGAGGTTCTGATGCAGTTCCTTTTATGCCCCATCTCCTCCCAAAGCCTGCCTGCTGATGGAAACCACTGGCCCTGTCCAGCCTTCCCCTGCAGCCCATGGGTGCAGACCTTCCACCATCTGAGCAGAGAAACCTCTCTGCAGGGTGCAGTGGCCTTGGTGGCCTCTGCTGCTGCCTGTCCCACCTGAGGTGTGACATGGCTGCTGGCAAAGCCTCCTCAGAGACAAGGCTTTTCCCATCTTCTCCTAGCTGACTCCTGCAAGTGGCACATGGGCAACCTCTGCTCCAGGTACCCCTGACAATCAGCCTCCAGACAAATAAAACTAAATTGGTCATCACAGTATCCCAAACTTTCTAAAGTGAGAGAAGAAAGTTACCTATCAGCCTCCAGACAAAGCAAAATTAAATTGGTCATCACAGTATCCCAAACTTTCTAAAGTGAGAGAAGAAAGTTACCTATCAGCCTCCAGACAAAGCAAAATTAAATTGGTCATCACAGTATCCCAAACTTTCTAAAGTGAGAGAAGAAAGTTACCTATCAGCCTCCAGACAAAGCAAAATTAAATTGGTCATCACAGTATCCCAAACTTTCTAAAGTGAGAGAAGAAAGTTACCTTTTGATAACTCCCTAAGCCCTGTAATTAACTGTCCTCAGTACTGCCCACAAAGTGTAAATCTGTGACCATTGATACCTTTAGTGCCCTGGATAATTCCCAGGCATTAAGAATGCCCTGGATAATTCCCAGACATTAAGCCTCTCCTACAGATGATAATATAAAGAAATACAAGGCTTGTGATTTTTTTTTTCCAGCTGATTTAAAACCTGATTCATTCCCAAAACACTCAGAACTTTGAGAAAGTTATTATTTGATCCCACTCATTTCAAGTACTCGGGAATTTGAATACCTCTGCCCATCCATATCCATGATTCTGGCTCTTTGATCACTGCTGCACACTGGACTAATGGATAAACAATATCAGAAACAGAAAACCCGCTCCAGTTTTCTTTAAATGTATCCCAATGCCTTCCTCTGAAGGTCTTATTCAGCTGCATAAACAAGAAGGGAATTATTTGAAGTTTTTCCACTCCAGAGCACTGATTCTGCCCCCAGAACAAGGTTTTCATGTCTTTGTTTCTGTCCTAAAGTAACTCATGTTCTAGAGTGACCAACAATTTCTCATTTCTATCTCTGCAAGATGAGTTTGTTCAGTAAGAAGGGAGATTTTGAGACAGGCTTGATTATATCAATGAGATAAACTCCTGCCTGTGTTGTCTCAGGCCTTAGCCCATAATTTTTAGCCCATTGTCACTCACACCTCAGCTATAATAAAATATTGGAAATAATAATAAAAAATACAAGAAAGTTGGAAAAAGCCTCCAGGATCATCAAGTCCAACCTTTGAAGTTACCTGAAGTCACTTCTGCCACAATGCCTAACTATATCAGGACTCTTCAGGCATGAGAGAAGGAAGGAATGTCTGGGATTCAACATGGCCTTCAAAATTACTTCCTTTTTAATTAAAAAGGGCTCTTCTGTAAGGTCTTCTAAAAGGCAAGGGTTTAATTAAAAAGAAAAACAAAACAACACTTTACTCCTTTTGCTTCAACTCTACCTAACAATTTATTTCCAACACTCACTTCACTATGAACTTCCTGTTTGGAATGACTTAGCTGTTAGGAACAGGTAAAATTACATGTCCCTCTTTTCACATAAATACACACCCAAAGTGCAGGTAACATAGAAACAACTTTCTTAATAATTGTCATATCAATTTCTTCCTCCCCAAATAATTCACTATTGAAAGACCTTCCTTACTTTGTGCTACAACAGAGCAGGGCTTTGTTTCCTCTTGGAAATCACTGATTTGGTTAAGACTTTTAATCTTAAAACCAGCTAAATTGTGATAACAATTAGGTTTATTTCCTTCCCTCTGCAAGTGCTATACAAAACCCCATCAATCAAGGTGTATCTAATTATGAAACTAAGTTAGGAGGTGTTTGAACAAGATGGCTCAGGTTCTCAAGGGACCCAAGAATTGAATTGGTACTCGAGATATATCAAATTAGTTAATGATTTGGGGACCTTTATTCTGCAAGAGCATGGAAATTAAAAAAGAATAATGAAATTCATTAAAGCTTGGGAACATGCAGAAAGGAGGACATTTGGGCCTCGCTGCATGTGAAGTTTAGGACCTACTTTATCTTGGGAGAATGACAAGTGGTGGTGAGGGGAGCACTCCTGGTTTTGCAATTCACCTTACAGGTGACCACAGCATTGCTCATCTAATTAATTATCAAATTAACAACTCAGCCCTGAACTGTTTCAAGCACTCACAATCAACCATGGCTTGGAGCTGGGGGGGACTTTTCCCCCTTTTTAGAGAAGGAAGAAATGTAAATCCAGGAAGATGCCCTGCCTTTGGAAACAGGGAGAGCCTGTCAGGGTACATGAGCAGTGTTGGTGCCTGCCCTGAGAGCAGGTGCACACCACCACACCTGAGGGAAGCTGATTTCAGCCAGATGGTTCCAAACAGGGCTTCTGCTAATCTTGCATTCCTTGCTGCTGTATTAAGTTTCTGGTTTAAAAATGGAGCTCACTCTGTGCATTCATTTTCTGGCAGCACATGGTCTGTGTCGCTATAGGACACGAGAAATAAAACATGTACTCACTGCAACTTGAAAGGTGAAAAAGAAGCAAAGTTTAATTTCTGACTCCATATCTATAACTTTCCAAAGGTGACAGTGGATTGGAGGGTGACAGTGCCACCTCTCCAACAACACTGGACAAACTAACAGTCCATCAACTTTCTCCACCTACACGAAAGAATGAAAAACAATAAGTTGTTTACAGAAAAGTGTGTGAGAAAGTAAGAAGCAAGAATGAAAACATCAGAAGGCATTGAACATCTCAAAAAATCAGGGCGACAGGTCTGAGTCTGCACAGCCCCTCCAACACATAGAAAACAGAGACATTCCTGGTATTAAGGAGCAAAGAGCTTTGAACAGGGGTGGAAAACTCTGCATTTAAGTGACAGGGAGTTTGGTGAAACATTTTACCTCACACTCTGCACTGAGTCCATTTAAAACACCAAAACACCAAAATATCTCCTAATTCCAAATTAAGTCCTTCAGTTTGGGAATCTTTTACCTGATCAGCATTTATTTTAGCAATGCAGAATCATGGAATCCCAGAATGGTTTGGGTTGGAAGGGTCCTTAAAGCCCATCCAGTACCACCCCTGCCACGGGCAGGGACACCTTCCACTATTCCATCTTGTAAATGACATATTTACAATCTACTGAGCTAAAGCTGAAGGTTCAGGAGGTTTTTCAGATCTTGGGGTTAGCCTGAAAAGCCCAGACAGATTTGGCAGAATTTAATGACATGGTATAACACAAATTTCACTTTTGGGGATCCTTCACTTAGGTCGGACACATTTGCAATACATGGTTGCCTAGGGTTATCAAAAACATCACAAGGTTTATTTCCCACTAATTTTTCTTTGTAAAATTAAAGGTAATTATTTAAGTGCGTTTTAGGAAGACATTAAACCCAAATATTTCATAAACAGGGATTTAGAGCATGGGCAAGGAGCTGCTCACACAACTAAGCAGTCATTGCTTGAAAAATAAGGATTAGAGAATGAGCAAAAAATAACCAGGCTAATTAAATCTGCTAAAAACCATGAGAACATTGTTGGATCTCAGAAATCTGGAGTTTCTGAGCTTTCTGTGCTTCCAGGCACAGGCCCCCTGGAAAACACTGCTCTGGACCTGAAACCTTGGAGAAGGCTTGTAAATATAAATAATGAGTTAGAAATCACACATGTGTAGTGGGTTAGATGTGTGTGTTTTCACAGGGTGATGGGTTTTAAATTTGAGGTTTTTATAGTATAGTGGTGAATATGGGACAAGATGGAGAATTTTGGGTGGTGTCTTTCTCTTTGTGCATCTTCTTCTTCCTCCTTTTTCAAGGAATTTAGGTAGTTGTCTTGGGTTGGTCAGTCTAATGTCACTCTAAGGGTCCTGGGAATCTACTATTGGATCAAAAGGATAAATAACATAAGTGTTAAACTTTTATTGGTTTGTTTAGCTTTAAAAGGCATTGAAGCAGGCTCAGCTGTGGGCATTTTTTCCCACTTCTAGCAAGGAGCTAGAAGTGCTGTCGTGCTTTCTGTAATTTTTGATAAGATATAATAAACATCCAAGCCCGAACACGAGAATCGTCTCAATCGCCTTTCTAATAATCCTGGCTCTGCAAAAAAACAGATGAGACTGATGACAAACCACTAATAAGTGGTTCAAAGTCCAGCATACACCCCCACAAACACAGGATAAAATTCATGCAGCCAGCAGAATTGCACACAAGGTTTCTAAGACAAATGATGTGTTTGTTGAGAGTGGCTTGAAAGGTTTGAGCCAAAGCAAGGAGTTTGGGGGTTGTGGCAGCTTCAGTTTTAAACATCTGCTACTTCCTTAATTAAATATGTTTAAGAAAATTATTACAAAAGTCCATTTCTGGTAGCTTTGGAACTCATCCAGAAAGAGCCTGCTGAGTAAACATGCTGTTAATCTATAACAGCTGAAAAGTGCTTTTCAGTCCCCAAGCATGCTGTCATCCACCACCTTGCCTTACTGAGGAAAACTAACTTAGGTGGCTTGAAAATCCCCTTTCAACCTTAAACCTGCTCCAAGGATGGCAAAGATGAACCTAACACCATCAAGGGATCAGTAACAAAATTAATTGAGATCATTGCCCTCAGAGTCAGATTTCTCTGTGTTATTTGTTCTTCATTTACCCAAATACTTTCACTCCCTGAATGTGCAATAATGGCTTGACCTGGTGCATCCCCTCACACTGAGCTTTCCCAGTTGTTTCCTTACAAAATCATTAAGGCTGAAGAGACCTCCAAGGTCATCAAATCCAGCCTTTAACTGAATATCCCTGGGCTCATTTTTTGAATCTCATCCACTTCCATGGATGGAGACTCCACCACCTCCCCGGGCAGCCTCCCTTCCAATGCCTGACAGCCTTTCCATGAAGAAGTTTTTTCCCAGTATTCAACCTGAACCTCCTCTGGTTGCAATTTGTGGCCATATTACCTTATCCATTACCTTATCCTGTCCCTTGTTCACTGGGAACAGAGTCTGATCCCCTCCTGGCTGCACCCTCCTGTCAGTGAGGTGTGGAGAGGGATCCAAGGCTCCCCTGAGCCTCCTTTTCTCCAGGCTGAACTCCCTGAGTACTCCCAGCCACTACCCAGAGGATTTAGGTTCCAGACCTTCCCCAGCTTTGTTGCCCTGTTTAATGCCATTTTCTAATTTTATGGATTCTTTTTTCCTTCTTTTCAGGATGACCTGACAAGAAGTAGGATGGATGTTGGCATTACTAAGCTGTGTTAAGATGTTAAATTGTAAAAATTCTGCCATTTTCCCTTCTCTGTATCTATTTTTGCTCAATACTTAAAAAAGGTGTTCTTTTTTTCCTACAAAAAACCCCAAAACCTAGCACTGTGTTCAAAAATCCTGGAACAGAACCACCACAGGCAATGGGAGTTACTCCATTTTCTTTGAGTAAAGAACCTGGGGACAGAGACACATTTTTCCCTGGCATAAATCAGACCCCTCAAACAATTTTGGTAAGAAGAAGCTCTGTCTTTTCCCCACTTTTTGATATTTTGTTACTTCTTTTTGTGGAGACAAATCATGCACAAGAAAAAAGTTGAATTCCATTATAGTAACTGAGACTAAGAGGATAAAGATACCTCACATTTATTTTTATCTTTAATGTTCTCTTTAGCCTAAAGGGATATAGTATTTTTATAATATTTGTAGTTTTGAGATAACTCATCTGGAGCTTAGAAGAATTTTGAAGAGAATCTTAGTATACATGAGTAGAAACTAACATTGTGTAGTATTATTAAAAATCCTCTCATTTCGTGGTTTTGTAAACTTCTGCATGAAATGCATTCTGATAAAATGTTCTAATAATGCTGCACTGAGTGTCTTTCTTTGTCTCAATGTATTGATATTTATTTGGGGGTCAAGCAGATCATTGAGTTTGCTATACCTGTGGAGATTTATCAAATATTCAAGACCAGGTTGGAGGGGGCTTGGAGCATCCTGAACCAGTGGAAGGTGTCCCTGCCCATGGCAGGGGGTGGCACTGGATGGCCTTTAAGGTCCCTTCCCACCCAAACCATTCTGTGATTTTGTAATCCACTAACATTTAAAACAGTTTCATAAAACTTATCTTTTTTATAAACATAATTCTATTCACTCATTGACAGCTATCGAGACACAAAGTGAATTTGTACGGTGAGAATCTTATTAGCTGAAATATATACAAAATTACATAAATTAAAATATGCATAATAGGTAAAAGTACATTAATTAAAACGAATTGCATAAAATAGTGCATTTCATAAAATAAATACACGTCTTCACAGGACTCCATGCCCTGGCCCTGATGCTGTGAGTCAGGAAGGGAGTGCTGCCAAAGGACAGCCCTGCTCTGGAATTTAGGAGTGCAGCTTGTCCTGGGGTGCAGCTCCTGGCAAAGCCTGGAAATACCCTTCTAGCCAATATTTCACACTGCCATAGAGAAAAACAAATAATGAATTTTAAGCACTATTGCCAAGGCTAGCAACATAATGTTGAGTACAAGAAAGGCTTAATTTTGTTAATTAATTCTATTTTACATTACTGTTCTAGGCACTGCTTTGTAGGGTAAAGGCTTCCCTAAATTTCATGACTACTGGAGATGGATTCTATTCTAATGGTGTTTGTCTAGAAGGAAAAGATAGGAATATAATATAGTCCTCTTTTATTATTATAAAATAAAGATAGAATTCAGCATCATTAATATTAGTAGCAATAGTACTACCATCATTAGTAGTAGTATCTAGGCATGTTGCTGTTTGGAAGTGGGAACTGAAAAGAACAGAGACATTGTTTCTGTATTGGTTCTCCATGAAAACACTTCCATGAAGATACTAGAGGTGAAAAAGAATCTGCTTTTTGAACTCAATAAAAAGATAGGTTGATGAGTTGGCCTAAAATTGGCAGAACCTTTGAAAAGGGTCTGTGGAGGAAAACCCTTCTTCAGTTTGTTCTGAAAAGCACATTTTGTTTCATGGCCAATCTGAAAGGGGCAGAATGAGATGGGAAACTGCAATTCCAGAAAAAGAAATCAATTTTCATATGCAACTACAAACAATAAAAGATCCCATTTTGCTTCATTTCCTTGGATCCTCATCACTAAGAAGCTTTTCCTTCATTTCTCTCTATGCACGCTTGAAAAGCAGGAAGATTTGTACTGGGACATCTGACAGATGTGAAGGATTTTGAGTGCCCTGTGCTGTTTATAAACATTATTGTATCAAAATTTGTTTTGCCAAAGGCAAACATTACCTCTGGAAAGAATTCAGCTTTCATGTGAGGAGGAAAGTAGTATTTCAGGAACTATCTGCAGAATTTCCATTATCCATGGGCACATCCCATGGATCTCCAAGGTTACCTGCTCTGCACATTGCTGAATATGTGCAAGGTTTCCATGTTCCAGACAGGAACAATTACAAACACCATGCAAGAATAATTCCACACAAAGAATTGAAACAGGCACCAGGAACTCTCTGGAGGCGAGATAAGTGCCACCAGGAGGTGGCACTTATAAATGCTAATGATGCAAAACCAAAAGAGTGACTAGGAATAAACAGGTATTTATGGTTATCTTAAAACTTAACTGGAGGATTTTATAATAGTGCATGAAATAGGTGCTATTTGACACAGACACATGGAATTGTTTAGATTGGAAAAACAGGATTATGCAAGATTATGGAGTCCAACATTAACCCAGCA
>VZTT01011226.1:27523-56368 GCA_013400855.1 Buphagus erythrorhynchus | reverse complement strand
TTGGAACATTTAATCTGTTTAGTCCATCTTTTCCTAGGGCATTAAAATTGTATTTGTACTCAAGCCAGCACACTTCTCTCCCCTCCCAAAGCAGGAAGGATACAGTCCTAAGGGTAGAGCCCTTCATGCAGTATTGGACCCGCTGGCCATGTACTGGGTCATGAACGGAAGTATGCGGCTCTGTTTCCACAGAGATGTGCCCTCTGAATTGTATATTGTTAAATGTTCTCCATATGGTTGTGAAGAAACACCAAAACTATTTTCCCATTATACAGTAAGAGTGAAACTTACGGGGAAACAATCACATTACCCATCTGGGAAAACTATAGACTAAAAACATTACTGCTTCTGGATACCTTTCATAACTAGAAACTTCTGTATGGAGCCATTTCTACAAATTATTAAGGAAAATCATATGTTAAATCATTTTAACATATGATTAAGTAAATGTTTATGAGTAGATATAAAGCAACAGGTATAGCTATAATTCATAAGTGGCTAAACTTTCCTTTATAAAGGGCCACTCAAGTCAATTGATTTACTACAAAGATAAATGTAATCCAACCCACAGCATGTTTCCATCTTTATATCAAAGTTTAATAGTGCTTTTTTTCCACAAAAGCCTGTACAAGCTTGAAAGAACCGTGTGTATGTGAATGCGTGCATGTGCATAAACACACATTTATGTTAAATAAGGTTGGGGAAATCCTGTCGATGGTTGTCAATGGTATTATGTTAAGCATTCAGGCAGTTTCCTCATCAAATCAGTGTCAGCTACACAGAAAAGCTTCAGTCTGTATGTTACTAGATCTAGGCCAGTGCCCTGAAGGTCCAGGTCATGTCCTGTATTTATTCTCATCTGATGCCAGAGTGCTAAACAACTAGAGGAGCTCTTCTGCTGCCTACACACTACTGCATATCCCACACTTAACCAAGGTTAATTGTATGTATGCCAAGAGGGCTCTGGTGGGAGTGGGAACAGAATCACTACTGCAAGACTGGATGAGGCCAGTCCCAACCCTAGGTATCAATCCCACATCTTTCTAGAAAGTAAGTGAATGAACTATGAGATGGAAGAAATAAAAATATGAAAGAAGGAGAGAGAGCATGCGTTCACTAGCTGTTTGAATCAATTTATATTTATGAAGATATATTGTTTTAAGCATTAATAGATGGGATTTTTCAGAAGTGCTTTATAGAATTAGGCATCCATTTTCCCTTGAATTTTATTTCTGGTTGGTAGTTTATCTTTTTTAGCCTCCTTGGAATAAGTCAACCTGCATTTTGGTCTGAAAAGGGGGACTTCATAAATTATATGTTGCCAGTATGGCGAATTGCACCTTTATGAGGCAATTTCTGGCAGATTAGCTGATGTGCATCACCACAGATTCACATTCAAGTGATTTGGACATGGCCCATAATGAATAAGGCATTCCCAGCAACAGAACACTGATTTTGCATTATTATAAACCAGGGGTTGACAGCAGAATACCGATTTTANAGAATGAAGAAAACAAATTAATTGCATGAAGTACCAATTAAAGAGAAAGTGAGAGCTCTGAACACCTTGATTATCTACAATAAAAAAATTGTTGTTCTGCAGTATGAAAAAACACAGGCAAATTATTTACAACCATATACATTAATAAAAGTACTATAATAATAATGGTGCTGCTGCCTGCTTATATCAGTTCACTTATCTATTTTCACATGTACCTTCCCATCATCACTCCTGCATAATGGAAGAACAAAATTTGAATTTTCAGAGTGGACAAACCTTCACATCCCACAAAACTGAGGTTTTAAAATAATTACAGAGAAAATGGCAGACCTGTAATAAAAGCCTGAAATGCTGACAGGAAAAGCAAACAGACACAAGCAGGGAGCAGGGACTGATTTTTTTCACCTCTTTCCAGTTCTACTGTAGAGCTGAAAAGGATGAAGTGGCCAACAAAAAAAATCTGCTCCTGTAATTTTCCACTGTGTCTGCAGAATGGTTCTTTAAATGCCACTTGACCTTGAATGCAAAAATAATCTGTCCTTTATCTGTCATGTCTTTTCATGGCCTGGCTTAGAGCATCAAATTTACATCCTGCCTTACTGTGGAGCTTCTTGTGATAATGAATTCAAGCAAGTAAGTACCTGTGCTTCAGAAATGCATTCCTCCACTGTATGAAATGAGGAATGCAGATGCCTTTTGTCTGTCACTCGCCATTTGATTCTGACCTATGGGCACCACCACCCTGTATTAGATCTGGCCCAGAAACCCACCCCTCCTTTCCACTCAAGGCCTATGTGTTTTACAGGAATGCAATACTAAGGCTTTTGAAAACTGAAAACCTCAAGTCATTCTTAGTCAATAACAAACAATTCTCCATTAGGGGTCTGTGGAAAACAACACTGCCCTTCCACATCCCCACCAGCAGTAGTTTAAATGAAAATGCCCCAGAACAGTTGAGACCACTGTAATTCTTTTGCCCATTTCAAAAAGTCTCTGAAGCATCATGTAGAGTGCACTGGCTCTCCCTATCGAACACTGAGTTGTGCAAAAACTGATGATGGCAGCCATCCCATGTCCTCTCAGCAGCACAGAGTCTACAAGCAACACTGCTGGACAGCAGAAGCCACTAGGCTTTTTCTGTGAAAGAGCTGCTACTCTGGGATTCTTTTTGTCAAGTCATGAAGGCAGGAGAAACAAATGTCCTCAGCATCTACAAGGGGCCACCAAACTGCAGATATGAAGAAAAACCTCTAATTAGACACTCCCCAGCTGATGCTGGATCCATGTCAGCAGAAAGAGCAGCAAGCTGCACTATGCCCAGCATGTGCAGATTGGAGACAAATATACTGGAGAAATTGCAACTTACCAAGGGAGAAAAACTGATGAACTCTACTCTCTTACTTTGATTCATAGTCTCAGGACCTGGTAAAGATATCAAGACATTAGAGACACATCCCTATTGTGCCTCTGAATAGACTTCTTATGCTTTTCAGGCATTTCTTATCAAGTTCAGGTATGCATACTATTTCTTCCTTACTTCCCACTTTTTGTCTAGAGATGACTGCAGTTCAGTCATGGGAGTTTGTGAAGCTCAGTTATTCAGCTTTTAATTCCAAAGTTTTTGCATGAAGGATTAGGTCCTGTAAATATCCATACTGTGACATAGAAAAATACTGCAAAAAAGGTCTCTAAATGATGTGCTCACTTAAACTTTGGATGGATTGTTTTATTTTTAATTTTTAGTACTCAAACTCTTAAAATAAAGCCCACATTGACTTCTACAGCCTGACTTTCTTTATTAATGCTATTTCTCTTTCCTACACAGACTTTTCTACCTTGACACCACATTTGTTTGGCTCTGCTCGCTCACTTAGAGAAACACAGAGTCAGTAGTTTTAAGCACAGGACTCACACCAAGATCCAGTGCCAGGTGACTTCCAGCCACAGAGCCCAAGTCAGACAGGTTGGGCTGGGTTACCAAGTCCTACTGGCAGCACCCCACTGCCCACATTAGCCACCTCTAGTCTCTTGCTGGTGCTCATGCTTTTTTCTACTTCAAACAAAATGGCATCTGTTATCTCAGACAGTAACAAAACTGATTCTTCAGTAACCTTGTTCTTTTCGACTGAGGCAGGTAAACTCAGCTGGCAGATGAATGGATGGTCTCTTTTGGGAGAGCAAAGGACTGGAGGTGATAATTCTTGATCCAACACAACTATATGAGACATGAGAATGAAACTGCCACAAATGATCCTGGTGACAAAATCCAAAATTCAAATGAGCAAAAATTTTCCCTTTTCCTGGAAACATCTACTTTATCTAAGTGCTAAAACAGTAGCTAAGTGCACAAAGATCTTTGCATATTTGTATAAATGGCTTTTAAAATTACAATATTATGAGAAATTGAAAGCAAAACCTTTATTATATACATCTATATTTCTATGTAACTCAGTTAGTCAGTTTCTATTAATATTTTACAGGATCTGTCTTCTGGGATTATTGTATTACTTACATGTACATTCATACCCATTTAAAGATAATTGAAAGTTGTGATTAATACAAGGGTATTTTTCTCTTTATGAAGAGGAGAATTTTTAAACATTTTTATATCAGGATTTCATTTTTTAGAAATTTTAGGAGGATTATATTAGAAGACTAATTTCCAAAAAAATTTTCTGCAAGGTGCAACTAACTTTCAAAACAGTTCTACTGAAGAGCCAGAAAACTAGCCCTACCCTGCTGTTTTTATAGCTTATAAAACATTGCAGATACTTCTGGATATCATAGGGAAGCATTAATAACTTCTGTCAAGCCTAAATTTTGTCACCAATCCCTGCCATTTTCCAGTAGCAGGAAGCTGTGGACTTAATGTTACAGATTCTCTGGTTTTCAAAAATAAACATTTCTCCTCAAACCCTTTACAAAAGTGTTATATAAAACTGTGCCTTCCCAAGCAGTGACAGAATATGTTCCCAGACCCACAACAGTCTCCAGGAGATTCTTCCCACAGTTAATTTACTCCTGTAAGTTCTGTGCTATGAGGATCTTGCACACATCTCCAAAGTTCCCGTGCTAGTGAGTGTGATCAGCTGGAGAACTAGTAGATGCAGAGAATGTTTGTAGACATGGAGCTTACATCCTAAGATGCAAAATCTTGATTTAACTGGAAGATCTACATTTAAAAATAACACCTACTTACAGCGAAGGCCGAGTGACTACATGGATAAATGATATCTGAGAGCACAACAGATTCCTGTGTGAGAGGAGGAGGAGGAGCACTTTCAGGACCTGCAATTTAGCCAATACCAATTCCTGCTACTGTTTCCCAATTAGCCAAAAGAGGGGGCTAGTTCATTCCTTTTTTCCACGATTTTAAAAAAACATGTTACTACTTCCTGACCTTGGGTTACTGGAATATTTCTGACAGAAAACGAGCTGGAATCTTCTCCAGCAGCACCTTTATTATCAGCAGATTGACTCTCATTGAGGACCTTTGCTTTCCATCTTGTTCACAACACTTCAACCTGCATGACTCTGCTTCATAATAAAATGCCTCTGCCTAACCACAGTACCCCACATCTCTGCTAGACCATTTAATGGCATCAAATTAACTGCAAAGAAGTTAAGTCTTTGCTTTCTTCAGCAAAGAAGACCTCTTGGACGGTGCATCAGCAATGGGAATGTGCATTTTGCTGATCTTTGCCTATAGCCCAGCAGAGAACCAGGAGCAGAAAAGTTGTTACGCAAGTTTCAGCATTAAACATCTTTGACTTATTGCTGTGATTATACTAATTGCTCATCTTCCTAGTGGGAGGTTGCAGGAAGCTGTTTTGAAGTAATCAAGCTGAGATGCAGTCTTCTATTTATAAGAGGCCTAGAAATCTTACTCTCCCAAAAAGAGCATCTAATTGAATGTCTAATAAAGAGCAGATATGATTCCTCCTTCTCTTCCTTGGAATCTCACACAAGAATCCGTGACTTCATTCTTCCTCACTGTGAATGTGATGCTGCCTGACTGCTACAGGCAGTGCTTGCTCTCTCCTTTTCCCAGGCTTTGATAGCACAGCAAAATCTCTACACCTCTGTAGGAACTGCAGGATCATCTAATACATCTCTATGGCACCATATGAACATACATATCACCCAACTCCTACATATGAAAATAAAGTTTTGTATTTACATCGAGGTTTTTTGGCCCGAAGTAGTTTAATGTTGTTATATGTGTACAGCACCAGTTAAAAAGAGTAGGTCCTGGCTGCCCTACAATCATAGCCCCAAGGAAGCTCTCCCCTTCAGCTGATGGGAAAGGGTAATTTGGGTCAAGAACACTTTGATCTATGCTGATCACAATAAGGGACACTGAACATTTTTTCTCATGCAAGACTTTCCATTGCAGAAAAAAAAAAAAAAAAAAAAAAAAAAAAAGGCCAAAAAAAGGCCAAAATGCCTTGTATCTACCTCAGACAAATGAAGGCAGAGCCCTGCACCAGCAGGATTTTAAGCAGCATTTCTAACTGAACTATTGAGAACCTTTGTGTGATAAAGCCAGGGTAGCATTCCTCAGAGCAACAAGATCATTCTGCTGAGATGAAGTTAAATTTCATCATAGATTACTGGCAGGACTTTGCTGTTGTAGATAATGTTGTTCTGTTTGGGGCGTTTTTCCTAGTTTATGACTACAGTTTCTTGGTAAAACTGGGCATGTATTCTTAATAAATTGTTCCAGGAAAGCCAAAACTACTTGATAGCAAAGGTTTTGCCCAATGCTTTCAACCAAAGAAAAAGAAAGTGGAAAATCTAAGTGAACTGTTTTGACATTTCTGAAGCACTTCATTTACAGGCACATGCAATAAACACAAAGGAAATAAAGAGCTAAATCCTCACTGGTACTGAAGGAAGCAGCAGAAGTGACTTTTTTCACAGTAGATTCACTAGTAGGGATTTTACGGAGGCTGAACAAAACTCAGGTTAAAATCCCTCCTCAGCACAAGGGGATTTGGAGCCATGTGTTTCATCTCCCAAGGAAACATCTTACTCACTGACTGTTCTGTAAAGTACCCTGGGGTAGAGAAAATGCAAGAAAGACAAGATGCCTCTTCAGTCTATATTTGCCTTAAATATGAATATGGATTTATAGGAGTGGCTTTAAATATTAATTAAGATGGTTTAAGGACTTAGTTCTTCAAATTCTACCTTACCTAAACACTGGTATTTCTGGATGTAGCCCCTTCTCATCAAATGTCTCCCAAAAATTGTACAACATCAACAGGACTGTGGACAAAAACACATCCCAGACTAGCATGTATGTCAAGGTACTTTCCTGGCAGATGAAATATCATTTCAAATCACCTTTGGCAAAAGGATCTCAACTGAGGTCTACTACATCGTGTATGAATGCCCCACAGCTGAACTTTTCAGGGAAAGGGATTGATGCCTGTGTAAGGCCTATTTTTAGATATCCACAGATACCGGATGCTGAGACACAAGAAAAGAGGGGTTTAGAGAGCAGAACTTAGCATGGGAAACTGGCAGGGTTAGGGACTACCATTTGATTGTTTTATTAGACAGACTCATAGGAGTCAGAGGCCAGGGAGAAAAGATTGCTCTTGAAATGGGATTTGAATACAGTCAGGAGGTCAGTGAAGCAAACAGCAGGGTATCTGTTATAGAAGCTGATATTCACGGGAGAAGGACTAGGAGAAAAAGATTCAAAATTAAAATTCCTCATCTCCTTCTCTACATCATCACAAATCAATACAAAACATGTAATTCACAGGAAGAGGCAATTTTGTGTGTTTGTTTGCAAGCCCTGATGGATCTATTGGCTGGAATGCCTATTGTTCCTATCCTTGACATGACACACACAGCACAGGTATTATGACATATATAAACCATGAAAAACTCCAGAGTGTTTCATTACCATGAGAAATGAAGGGACTGGCTGCTTTTGACAGCCAGTGATGCTATTAGCTAGCCTTTTGCGTTGGTAGCTGAAGTAAAATTCAGTCAACATATTTTAACCTTCAGAGCAATCCCAGCACACTGTGATCTTACCAAAGCAGCTGATAACAACAGAAGTACAAGCTCTGCGTCAGACAAACAGCAGCTGGGGGAAGGGAGCTCTGCTCTCATTCCTCCCCCACGCCAGCCCAGCTTGTAGATCAAGCTTGTCATCCCTTTCAAGGCAAAAGGCATTGACAACATCTTTCTTCCCCAAATAACAGAGAAGGAAGGGAGCTTAGCGCTGCACTGGATTATAGAGTGGTGAAAATACACTAAAGCACTGGACAGCTGTAAGAGAGCACAGGGAGGACAGCCCAAACCTACCTGATGCTGGGACACCAGCATAGACCTTGCATTATAAACTGAATTAGGCTCTGCTCCAAAACAAATTGTGAACTCTGCTGACTTAATTTCAGCTCTTCTCTGCAGCCTTTCATTAGGAGTTGTAAAGGTTCCTTCTGAGCTCTTTCAAAGTAAGGAAACCCAAGTGGTCTCCAATTTCAATTGTGCACTGTGATGAAAGTAGGCTGTCTGGGAGGAAAAGGGGGGTAAACTGGCCAGCCCTTTGAGTTCAGTCTGGGACTCACATATGTAGGAGTGCAGGAATTCCTCAGCTTCGCATTTGGAAATGGGCCCGGGTCAGAAAGTAAAAATAGAAAAGTGTGTATGCGATTCTAAGAAGCTCAGCTGCAAGGAACGGGGGAAAAATGTTTCCTGTAGACCTTGATTCAAACTCTTTCAGAAGTTTCAAGGACAAAGATGAAGCAGCTCCAGGGCTCTATTTCATTTTGGAAGTCGTAATTCATTCTTCTGCACAGTGGAAAACTATTCCAAACCAAATGAAACTTTTTTTTTTTTTTTTAATCTTGTTTTATAATTTACTTTACAAAAAAAACCACTTAGGCAAAATATCCATATATAGTTTATATGGTTATTTTTTCAGGACCACATTTTACCCACACATTTTATTAGCTTGTCAACGCAAGAGAATGAGAAAATATCTGGTAAATGAAGAGAATTAACAAAAGATAACACTGTTTCTTTAAACTCTAGCCTTAGCAGAGAGCAGCTGTATCTTTTCCTCAGGGAATACAGTTCTGCTTCCTTGCTCAGATCCCAGAATGGTGAAACAGGTTTGCATGAGTACACGTATCAAAGAGAACTGAGCTTAGAGCAGAATGCAGAAATTATCTATATGTGTAAAGCTCATGCAAATTCCCTGTAAAGACCCTCCACCTTGAGAAGGTAAGTACAGAGGAAACCAAGGAGTAGCAACATGGGATTAAAATATCCATCTCTTGATCCTGTCTGCTTGGTGATGGATTGTGCAGGACTTCAGCAATACCTGGCTGTACACATAATTCTGTGTGAGTGTGTGTATGCAGATACAGCTACACACAAAGGGGGCAGCTGCAGGTGGAGACACAAAGGCCAGGACACCACTGCCTACTTTTTTTTCTTCCCAATAAATAGCCTGGCTCTACTGCTGCAGCTAAAGAAAGAAGCACTAAACACAGCCCTGCTGCTCCTTCTTACACATTGCCCCATGAAGCTGGACATTTAAACTTTTCCCTGTCACTTCTTGTCCCTAGGCATGTCCTTACTCCTCCCATGACAGAGCATGCCAGGGCGTGCCTTAGAACACCACCCTGGGTAGAATAACTTAATTTTGCATACCAAAAGCAGCCTCGAGGTAGCTCTGCAGCAGGGCTCCATGGCATGTCACCAGGGGCCAGCCTGGTTTGGCCCTTTGGCTTCTTGGGACTTGTCTACACCATAGCCCCCAGGCTGACACTACCTGTCCCACAGCACGGGACCAGCATGGGGACAGGGTAACTGCAGGGCAGAGGAACACAGAAGATCCCTTTGCCAGGCTCCTTCCCATCACTGGCAAAATCTACAGCACCCCTGGACAGCCAAGGAAAAGCTGGGCTTTGCCTAGGACTTACTAGATCAAATAGGATAAGGTCTTCTTCCTGGACCTTTTCTTTTTAGCTGTATTTTTATATCAACACATGAACACAACTGCAGAACCCCAGAGGAAGGATACATGCGTGGGAAAATGCATGCACTTTCTAAAAAGTTAACAGCACTGTCAATTCACTGATGTCCATTTTGACCCAAGATTCCATTCTGTTCTTATTTCACAATTTTACATTAAACAAGAGCACTCAAAATTTCAAACAGATCACACATGAAACAGCAGAAATGTAAGAGCAGCTTTTCAGCAGTTCTACTTGCAGAATCAGAGCAGACTATAGCGTAAATGAATAAATAAAAATACCAGTAATTTTATTGAATTATATTCTTCAGTTTCAGTTTTGTCTCCCAATTCAAACAGCCTAGTGATTGATATGTTATTGTGTATTTGTGTATTGTGTCTGTAATTAATGTGGTTTTGAATGACCCTTGAAGACTAAATCAATATTGGAAATAAGAGACCTCCAGTGACTTGGATTTCTGACTCTTCTAAATCAGTTTTCAAGTGGTAAGAATTTCTATTAAGAACAAAAATCATCCCAAAATATGAATAGTGACAGTTTTCACAATTCCTCACATCCTTGAATGTTCTTACAAAGTACTACATGACTTTCAGACTCCTTGGAACAAAGGCAGATGAGGGGGGAATCCAGTAAACATTTTCCAAAGCAAGTTTCCAACCTTGATCGCCTCAAAGCCATGGCATACAAATGGCATACAAAGAAAATCTATGAAGAACAAACTGGCTGATTTGGGAAAGAGTCCACAGATCAAAACTCATTAATCTCTTCTTTTACAATACAGTAAGGCAAGATCTGCGAAGTTCATCTTTCAGCAGGAAGCTGATGCAATGCAGTCTTTTCTCCTCACTTTCAGAGTGGTCCATGAAGCTAAGTCCTTTCATTTGAGGGTATGGCTGCATGGTAAATCTCTTTGTCTGATATTGTACTCTTGAAAGTTTCACCATTTCAAGCACCTTTGAGGCTTTTGCTGCTAAAGTAATGCAGGTGCTGGAGCTATCCCTGAATATCCCCATCACCATCAGGTCTGTGTCCTAGAGAAGCAGCATGACCAGTCTTGTTCTTGGCTTTCAAATTGCTTATCAAATCCAAACAGAAACCTAAAACTAGATCTCTTCAATTCTAGTGGAGAGTTTTCTAGCTATGTAGCCAAAGTTTTCTAATCACTGTCATTATTTTATTAATTTAGGCATCTCAAGCTGGCACTAGTTCATTCATGTCCCTCATCTGTGCTGAAATTTGCACATACATTTAGTGTTGCTGAGTCACAGTTACTGAGCTCCAGTTTGGTTTTGCTGCTTTCAAACATCTTTTACTGTTTGTTATTAAATGGATATTGCTCTGCTGTGAGGCTAAATGGGGCAGGACAGTCTAAATTTTGCTGATGAGCAACTTCAGTACTTGGGGGTAAAGAAGAACAAATTAATTCAGCTGCAAAAAATTAATATACATGCTGTAAGGAGAAATTACTCAAATAGTGAGTATGTATAGGGCAGGTGATAGTAAAAGTCATAAGTGTCACTGTGACAAAGCTGCTAAATAATATTTATTACACTGCAAACAGATTTATACTGCTGAGAAAATTTGACTGCTTTTGCGAGTAAACCTTGGAAATGCATTCCTATACAGACAGCACAGTGGACAAACAAACACTGGTGTCAAATAAAATGAAATATAAAACAGTATAGAAGGGCTCAAATGGGAAAGTGAGAGGTGGATATTCTGCATCATCACTTCTCAAGCCCCTTGTTTGAGAAAGGGTGGCTGGGAAGAATATTTACTGCTTTTTGTTACTATTTATTATAACCTCAGTGGCCCAGAAGAGGGAAAGTGGGTACACCAAACATAAGGAAGTTGGTAGGAGGAGAGATTACAGTCACAGTCATGTCCTCCTCTGACTGCTGGTCATCAGTTCCCAGGTCCAAAAGCACATCCCTTCACTCTTTCCAGTACCAAGCCTGCATTACCAGCAGCCTAACTGTGGCAGGAGGTGTTGGCGTTCTGTGTGCAGTGTCCAGCTCTCAACAGCAATGCATTCAAGCGTGGATCAAAACCAAGCAATGGTTCAAGCCAGTGGTTCAACCAATCCTGTGTTCCATTCTGGGGAGAATGTGGTGTTTAGACACACAGAAAAAACAGGCAGCATGTAAAATATGCTAAAAACAACACACATATGGCTGTTTGTTATTTATTGAGTTCCAATGGTATGTTCAGCGACTTGCACAGGAATCTTCCAATGAAATTATTTAAGTAATTCCAAGTTGTAGCATCTTATTTTTCCACCCCAATATTTACAGATTGGCCTGATTCCTTAAGCAGGCTCCAGCTCTTACAGACTGTGTGGAAATTTTACCAGCAGGATGTATGGGATTGTTCATCCTTAGTATCTGTAGCCAAATGTTCACGACCTGTCCTATGGATATATAGACTGCCCAGTTCTATTGAATTTGCAAGGTCAAATTGTTCAGCTTCATACTAGTTCAGAGACTCCCCTGATTCCACTGGTTTTATTCCCAAGACCTCTAGGTGGTTAAAGGGAAGAACAAATGGGACAAATGCATTCCTGATGTAAGCAGATGAAACCTTATAACCTCATTTTTCCTCTGCCCCCATTTTAGAAGTTGTCAGTTGAGCAGCAGCTGTTTACACCAATTATGAATTTGGCCTAAGATATAGAAATAAAGCAGCCGATTATATTCCATGGAGAGCACATTAAAAATAAACAATGCATTTGTGTGTGTGTGGCAGAACTGAGTCTTAAGTCCTTAATTATAGGAAACAGGAAATACTTTGGTTGCTTTCCTTCCCAAGATCAAAATTTGTTAATAATTACACCACTTCTTAAAGGTTCCTTCTCCCTTTAGCTTTACTGCCACTGGAGAGGGGGAGGAAAGGGTGGAGGAGGGGGGAGGAAACCAGGGATCACCATAATAATATGAAGGTGGAAAAAAGAGACATTACACATTCTAAGATAAAAGCAAGGAAAGTCTTGCATGATAAAATCAGGCAGTCCTTCCCTTCTGGGGGCACACTAGGTCATTCGGGAGCATCCAGGAGAATTCTCTTGCTTCATTATGTTTTTTTCACAGCCATATTTCAGAAGCTGCAGAGAACTACCAAAATACATTCAGGAGCTGGGGTGGGAGCAGTCTTAGCAAAGATTTCAACAATCTTTAAATCACATGGCAAATTCTGCAAAGAGATCCAGCTGGAGGTGAAAATGAGGAGACAGGAGCTTTTCTTAAATAAGAATAACCTGGCACTCATCTATTTTAAGGCATTGTCTCCTCTGTATTTGCATTTCTTTCTTTTTAAACTAAACAAATTTAAAATTAACAACTCTTTAGTTAATCTGAGCCAGACTCCCAAAAATATTGCATGAGACAACCCCATGGCAGCATTTAGTCTGTTGCAGGCAGTCTGCAAAGGCTCAAACCCCATTAAAACACCTTTATTAACATTTCCTTAGACCAGTATGACACATATTGTACAATACCATAGGTAGAGAGTGAAAATCGAGGCTGCAGCTTCATTGTAGAGAGAAAATTCACAGCCTGTCAATATTGGGGAAAAAAGGCTACAAATGAAGATGTAAAATCAGGTTCATGTTTAAAACATCTAAACTGATATTGCTTTAGGAAAGAAGCAACACATTAAGAGCAATGTGTGAATATCCCCTGACAGACCTGAGTGCAGAATATTGTTTCAATAGTGCAGTTTGCTCATATACATAAAATAAGTAGGATTCAGTTGGTTAATAATTTATCTGGTGACTTCTTAATCTTGAACCAAAAATATCCTTGAATGTTTCCAGAGAAGCTGATATCAGGCATCCACAGCAACTGTAAAATCAGCCCTTTTTCTGCTTTATACTCTCTGACAGTTCATCATAGTCTTGGCTCTGCAAAAGACGTGATTAATTTAATGTGAAGCAAGTGGTGCCATTAACATCATGTGCCTACGCCTTCCAAACTCAAGGGCTTAGATTTGCCCGGTCCCCTCTCAACACAGACAGACCTCTTGGAGGGGCTTTCAGTAAATCTGATTTCAAAGAATGAAGGAGGGGGAAAAAAATATTTTTCTGTAAAGGAAATATCTCTGCAAGCAGTAAAAGCCACAACTGTCCATAGGAGCTGGCAGGATTCCCTCTGGTGGCTGGCAGCACCAGGGCACTACCCAGCCGCAGTGGCCACCCCCGGCTCTCTAATTGCCAGCCCTGAACACTCAGCAGCAGGATCAAGAGGGTTGGAATCTGAATAAAAGTTCCCCGAACAATGCAAATAGATATACAGTTGTTTGTTGTTTTTCCCACAGTGGCAAAAGAAACCTCTGCCATTTGTACCTTTTGGCTTCCCTCAAAGAGTCCTGGCCTTGTTTTCATGAAATCCCTTAGAGACAGCCCCGGGGCTAAGGCAGTGAGCATCCAACTGCTGCGGGCTTCCAGCAGATACCATTAACCCTTTGGCTACTAATTCCCCTCTCCTGGAAAAAATGGATGTCTGCTCTTGGGCTCCTCAGCATTTATCTGCTGTCCTCCTGTCCTTGAAAGTTCAGGGTTCAACAGCAGCTGAGCACTTAAGCAAGTACTTACTGCAGTTTGGTGGTCAAATAGATAAGAGTGATCACCTCAGAGGGCTCCTTGAGTGTTTTCTGCCCTGCTGCTGACTCTCCAGCTGTCCCCAGGCAGCTCCCTCCAACTCTGCTGCCTGATGTGCATTAATACTGAATCTGTGAGGCTTGCTCACCCACTGGAGTAAAAGGCTTTGCGTCTCCTGCATAAGAGGCAGCAATGTGAGGAAAAATTTCTCATACTATAGTGGATTTTAAACTACATACCAATCAGAGATTTTGGAGGGCAGCTATGCTGAGTGCACCCTTTCATCTTCAGTGAGCGTTGATACTTCACCTCTCCAGCTGGACAACCAGCAAGAAAATTTCTTTTATCAACCTTGCAAAGAGTGGGCTCCCTTGCTGCAGCAAAACAAAGCAAAACACATTAACACAGCCCAGTACAGCTCCCCTTAACCCATGTGCTTACACATACAGTGGGCATACAATAGGTGTTTGGAATTTAAATAGATTTGTAACACAATGATATAAAAAATAATATCACTCTTGGTGTTAAGTGGTAATTTCAGAACGTTGAGGAGAGGCTCTTAATGAGTTTACTGTTGGCTTCCACAGAGAAGATGATAAGACTGGGATGCTGGATCATTAAATGCTTGAAATTATTATTCCTTTAATATTGCAGTGACCATAAAGGCCAGCTCAGTCTCTGCTACAAAGGATCTTACAAATGAGCCTTCATTTTTTTCCTGCAGTTTATTTGTTGCTTTTGCTTTTCTAAGTTTGAGAACATCCAGCTATATTTCTGCCCTCTCACACTCCATAAAAAGCTTTCAAGGCTATATTTAGTGAGAATGTATTGTGGATATTAAAGACACTGAATAGCCACCCACCTCATTGTATTATCTTTCACTGCAAACCACCACAAAAGTAATTACCATGATAGAAATTCAGCTTGGTGTTACTGACTGGTTATCAGACTCATCTAGCATAATTCTCACAGAGAAAAAAAATGGTTTATGATAAAAGGAATAGATTGCCATCTGAAATATGCCCTTTCCTGTCCCTTTCCTCCCTACTTCCCATTACTCTGGAAGAACCCCTAAGCACTAAACGTGTACTACAAGCCCTAGAAAGCAGAATGAAGGCTGAATTTCGGTTTCATGAGTCATCACATGCTTCCTTAGTAATTTTTTTATGCAAGAACTTCCTTAAAATGTAACCATTAATAACATGCTCTTTGGGTGCCTGAGATGAGTTTCAGGTCTCAAGCCTACTTGCTTGTGATTGCCTCTGAAAAAAGAGGTTTGAGTACTAGTGCCCTGCTTTCCCACTAACAGGTAACACTGAAGATTCAACCCCCAGCAAGCTGTTTTACAGCCTGACCTGCTTTGTACAAGGATGGCTAATGCCAGCACAGTTTCACTCACACACTGACAGCACTGACTCTTGGCAAACTGTCTCTGAAGTCTTGCACTGGTCTGAAAGTTTTCTAGATCCAAGTCATGATTTTCTATAAACCATATTTCACTGCTCAGGAGGTTGAAAAAAGCCTCAAACCCCATGGTTTTGACAGAAATTATTCCAAATGGCCTAGTGGTCTGGGACATGGAAGAAGGGTGCCAGGACAATGCTATGACCCTGAGGTCCAAAAACCAATGTTCACAGTGGTTTAGACTGAACTAAAATTCCTTGCCTCTTAGATATTTGTTTTAATGTATCAGGAGCACAAGAAATTTACACTGGCTTACGTAAGCAAGACACAAATGGGTAAGGGGAAAGCATCAGAAAAAGAAGAGAGAGTTAAATTGTTTAGAATACAGTGGATTTTCTCCAAGGGGGAAAAAAATGGTTTGGTTCTACCTAGCATGCAATATATTGATTATTTCATTATTTGTTAAAATATGTAATACAATATTCTTCTATATTATTGGATTGTTTTTGCTGCATTGTTGCCTTGGGCAAGCCTTATAAATTGTGAAATCAGAACAAGCATAAAAATAGCATAAAAATCTCCAGGCAGATACATCATCACACATACAGGTTTAATCTGCTAGCATCTCCTGTGGTCACATCAGGTGTTGGCTAAGAGTTCAATTTCTGCTTTTTCCAACAATGACAAAACTGCTAGCTCCTGCATGAAATATAGGTCATTTGGAGACACAGATAATAGGTATAAAGATACATACTTACCTATGTATTCAGAGAGCAAAAGAAAGGAAGAGAATCATAATATATATGTTCTTACCTAGAAAATAAATTATGTTTGCATTTATATGTAGTATTCTTTATTCCCATGAGGCAATTATTAGAAGTTTCCTTCTCATATTTAGTCATGTTTGGAATTGTTTTCAGGATGTTTAGACTCTTTTCTTCAAGTTGTCACCAGCTCATTACCACAGAATTACATTTTACAAACAAGAGCTGGCTAGAGCCAACTTGGCTTGGTTACTGCTGCCTGAGGGAATTTGAAAAAAATTATAATTTCTTTGCCTTTGGAAATAGACAGGCAAGGACCCAACTGCAGGCAATCTCACCTCTTTACTGCCTTTCTGAGCTCAAACAGCTTTTTTTTCTTGGACTTCTCCTATTATTTGAAAAGAAAACACACGTACAGATTTTTGTCCCCAAAACACAGCACATCTGAGCAGACATTAATCTTCATCTTAATGAATCTCAAAATGCAGTGCTGAACAATAGGGTCCCCATTGCACACCCTAGTAATAATTATTGAAGTTTTTCTATTGCAGAAGTGAATCATGCCATTGCAACCAGTCCTCAGAGCAGGGACTCCACAGAAGGTTCAAAATAGCCCAACTCCTTGTCTTTTCCAAAAAAGGCAGAGTTGATGAGGGCACTGACTGCACCCACATGCAGCAATTTTCCATAAGGGTCCCTGGGACCTAAAACTTGTTGTATTTATGATTGGCCCTTCTGCACCTCGATTGACAATTTGCACACCACTACCCCTTACACGCACGCCTGCACTGTGGTAATTTTGTAATTAGAAATTGATCTTTTTTTTACAACAAACACTGTCTTCTGCTGCCTTTGATCCTTCTGAAAGTGTCACTCCTCAGTTTCAGCTTCATAAACCACCAAAACTTCAGCCTCCACTTCCCTGTAATGTTCCTTTTGCAGAAAAGGAAGTGCTACCATTACAGAAAATTAGAGGCAAACTTTAAGGGATGGTCTGTCTACTCACATGGTTGCTCAAAGGTCAAAATGATTGTGGTTTTTTTTTAATAATTACAGTTAGATAGTAGCTGCTGGTTAGTGATAAATTAAGTTAGCCCATCTTAAGTTGACTTGGCATAAGAACAGGATATTAATCACCAAATAGCCATCATTTACCTTCAGTTAAAGCATAAATTGCAATTCTGAATAGATCAAGCTTATATGCTTATTTCAAAAGCAATCTATAGGACAGATTCTCAGGCAGTAACAGCTTCCAAAATTTAATTAAATTCAGAGCAACATCAATTAGCACTAGCTGAGATATTGGTCCAAAGGATGATATGTGGAGTAAATCGAAAGCCATGTGCCTTAATATCAGTAAGATTATCCACATTTTTTGTTCTGATGGAATAGCAGCTCTGTATTGAGTGCACAGGACCATTTTATGATGCTTTTCCCAGGTGGAACTGTACAAAGAGTTGCCCTACAATCTGCAGAAAAATTCCCTCCTTATCATGCTCTAAGTGTAATTGGCTACCTGTACTTCTTAGGAACATCAAGATAATTCCAAGCTAGTGATTCTCAGAGCTAAAATGTCCTGCAACAGAAAGGCAAATTATCTGAAATGTAAGACTTCACCCACAGTGCATGAACAAAACCAATATAGCTGTCAACTTCAAGTGTTCAGGTCTTCAGACGGAGGAACTACATTGCCTGACTCCTAGCCCAAGCTTGTGAAAGCCAGAAAAGAACAACTCTGCCCTTGAATAATCCTCAAAACACAATGAATAATTCCATGTTTGGTGAAACTTTCTTGAAAGAGAGCAAAAATTAAAAATAAAAGAGGATGAATGTTTTAGAAGCCGTATGTGTTATTTCCTGGCTCATAATCATTCTTTTGGGGATGATTTGAGACAGTGTAGTGCCTGCGAAAGCAAGAAATCCCACTTTTCAGTTTTTGCTGTCATTTTCTTATAAGATTCTGGTCAGAAAATGAGACTAACATTTTACGAAAATGCTTGCAACATTTTTGTCACTGTCTCAAAATGGATAAAAATGTGTCAGAAAATTTGACAAACATCAAGAATGTGCCTCTATGCTGTCAAGAGCACCCCCCTTCTTGATGAGCCAAGACATGTAATACTCCCAATTTCACATTTCTGCCTAAAGCTCTGTAACTTTTTCCTGCAGGGAGTTCTAAACCTTGAGCTGGGAGATTTTCCCTCCGTTTGCATTAGGTAGAGCACAGCCTTTTGCCACATTAATAGAAAGGCTACTTGTCTTGGATGGACATCTGAACACCAGATCATCTGTGTACTTTTAGATGTTCAGCAGCTGAAGTGTCCTATTGTGGCTCATTCCCTTGCAGAACAAATGTTGCTGTCTGAGACTGCTCCAAACATTTGTTTGGCACACGAGAACTCCCTCTCCTTTTGAAGCAGTATTAAAAGCACTGTCAGCTCATTAATGGATTTTTTTTTAACTTTTCTTTTGGCAGAAGTGAAACTATCACTGAAGGAAATATCTTGTAAACATTGAAACAACCACAACAGCATTCCATGAGTACACGCTGGAAAACAAAAACAAAATAAAAGCAGCCTTTTGCAATGAAACACATCTTTCCTGAATCAGCAAAGACTCCCATGACCTTGCAGACATTCTTTGGAATAGCTACTGAAAGCTGCATGAATCTCATAACAAAATAAAAGCACCATAGTGCAAAGGACAAATCGTCCAGGGTTAGAGGAGAGCCATTGCTCTGAAAACACCAAGCACTGAAATCTTACCCATAGATTGACTTGTGTACAAATGTCACCATGCCTACGTCAAAGGCCAGATTTCCCAGAGGACTCAGCTTCCCTTACAGAAGTTACTCCCTTGTGAGAGTAACTATCAAAGTTTTAAAGACCTCAGCAAGCCAGAATTTCAGTAGGAGTTTTTCCAGAGGGCTAGCACTGATATTTAGATGAGACTACCTACCTGGGTACCATGAAAAGTTTATATGTAAAAAAGTCCTCTTCATAGATAGCATAATGAAAATTCTATGTATAAATGTAGGAATGAGGTTGTTACCCTTATGCTCCTTCCTCCTCTTCTTTTACCCTTTTCTTCTTTTTTTTTTTTTTTTTTGAGAAACAGAAGACATTTTAATTCAGCTTGATAAACTCTAGGTATAAAAGGAAGCAGTTTTTAGCTGAACTCTGTAGACTTTGCATTGGCAGCCTCTGTAAATAATTCTGTATTTTTCCTTCCATTACAGGTTATCTCTAAATGATTTTTTTTTTCCTCCTAGCTATTCTTTATAGAAGATGTGTTAGGAAAATTCAAGGGTTTTTCTAAAATGTGACTGGTTTTGATGAAATACTCAAAAATTAACAAAAAACCCCCAAAACTTCACATCTCCCAAAATAAACCCAGCAAAAGGCCTTTCTCAAACATGTTCCACTTTAAAGTGCCTGTTCTTTACAGGACAAAGCAGAAGCAGAGGAAAGTTGAAGTCCTTCCTGCCTTTAAAAGATTAATACGGTTTTCTACCTTGTATCTGTTTCTTCTGAATGTGACTAAAACCCAAATTACCCTACTTAGATGATTCTTAGATGTATGTACAAGAATAGGTGAACATGACACGTTTATCAAAGTTAATCTCGGTGCTTTGAAAATTAATTTGCTAAGATTGGCATCTTGCTAATTCCAAAAAACCTCCAAATCATTTGTTAGATCCATGCAAAATCAGACACTTCCAGGCTTGCAAGAAAGGCTGGATAAAATTATTTTAATGAGAAGTTCAGTGCTGCTTAATAGTGGCAGCAATAGTCTGGAGCAATTAGATAGGTAGGTAGATAGACAAGTAGATAGATGCATAGACACAGAGAGGTGCTGGGTTCTCAGGGTGAAATTCCCTGGAGTGCCCTAGCCTCAGGTGCTCTCAGTCTCAAAGCAGATCTGTGATATGGACTTTGCCATCAGTCAAGAAGAAAACTTAATCTAGGATTGCCATGTAATGTATGGGACAGTTTCTCCTAAGGTACAAGGTTTATGTAAGATAACCATCTGTCTCACTCATGCTTATATCAGTTTGGGCAAAATAACTGTGGTCCTCGTCCTCTCTCATAGCTGTCAAAATACAGTGAGCAGTCAATGATTCAGACACTCTGAGCAATTACCTAGAGCAGACCAAATTCTATGCATCTTACCAAAAATGACAGGAAAGCTGGGTTTTGTTCTGCTATCCCTGCAAAAAAGCCTGCAACAACAAATGAGCTTGCACTGCATTTGCAAGAACTTGTCACTGAAAGGAATGTGTATGGAAATGGAAAAATAATCAGATCATCATAGCACTAGTATTTTTTAAGCACTTTGTCCTAAAATATGATCTATAATATAGAAGATTACACAGAACATCTGGAAAACAAGTCTAGACAATTATTTCTGTTTTCACACACCTGTGTTTTGAAGCTTACCCTCTCTTTTTGGACCATACTTCTTTGTGACTTGTATAAGAATATTCATTTACTGCTGGTGCAATTAGTTCACAAAGAGAAAAAGGGAATCCTTTGTATATTTACTGTACCTATTTAGCCATCCAGTTGCCCAAATCTTGTATAGGTGCTTGAAGGCACTGGTAAACTTTCCAATTTTACATTGGGAATCAGGCAATATACACCCCAATATATGCATAAAATGTTCTTTGAAAAAAGCATGATATCCCTGATGTAAGTCAATATTTAATGAGCTTGGCTCTGAATTAGTATGTTTGGCTCTGAATTAGTGTTTCAGTTGCAGAACAGTAGTACAGTAGTTTAGAATATCCTAAAGCACTTGAGTAGCTAGTCCCATTTTAACAGGAGAACCCAGAAACCATCCATCACAGACCATGTTTATTTCCCAGGCCTTAACATGACAAGGAAAGTATTTTGTTTAATGATGCCTTTCAGGTAAGGGAAGGGATGAAACTCTATGAATGTGTTTTTCTGTAATCTTAAAACGTGGCTTTCAAAGAACTGACAGTAGCTAATCTAGTACACACTACAATCACTGAACTCAGCCTTCCTTCCTCCAGAATGACTTCCAAACACATCATTATCAAAACAGGTTATATTCAGTTACAGAGCCTAAGTATTTCCATTTGAAAAACTATGAGAAATAGTTATGACATTGGAAAATATGTTTTCTATGATGAAAGGAAGACTGAAATTTCAAAAAGTCAGTGAAGAACTAGAAGTTCCTTTCAACATCATGTACATTTTCATTCTACATTAGGAGAGTTATCTTTATCAAACATGGATAGATACCCAACTTTAAAAAAGGGGCAGTTTGAGCCACTGGAAAATGAGCAACATGAGAAAAAACATCTCATTTACTTTGCAATGGTATGTGCCAAATTGTAATGGAACAGGGAGAGAACAGACCTATCCAGCTTTGTTTTCATACAGTTTAGTTAAGTCATGCTTTTCTTGGATGATTTATATAAATAAATACGCAGTGACTGACACAAAAGAAGGTTGCATGGTCACATATCAGCAATTTTTGAGGCTGGTGAAGGTCTCACATATATCTCTTGGATATCATCATAGATCCGGTAAAGGCAACAAGGAAATTTACACATTCATCTGTTCCTTTCTTTTTCCAGGGCAAATACAGTGAATCACACCCATCCCTCTCTCCATCAGCCCTTCCCCTGTCGCTGTCTGGGAAGGACAGAGGGAGAACTGCAGCAGAAGAGCCGCTGTAGTCAGCTGCATCCTGAGCGGGGTAACTCGGGGCGCTGCTGACATCCCCCGGACTGACAGCAGCGCTCCTCGCCCAGGTGCTGCCAGGAGCAAGGAGCTAAGGGAAACCAAGGTATAAACCATGTTTACAAACCACACGTGCAATGTCTTTCAGTCCACTTGTGGTCTTTCTGTAGCTCTATTTAGTATTCTGTACATCTGCTTGGGGGGTTGATTTTTTTTTTTTTTTTCCATAGAGTTTCCTATCATATCAGCTACAGAATTCCCTACATGGAGGTATCCATAAATTATACTGCAGCCTAGGAGTTTGTAGTGTGTGAACAAAAGGCACAAATGCAAATGCAAGATGTTTAATTCACTGTTTATGTGTGATGTTACCCAGGTGCCAGTGACATCCTTCTGACCAGCGCAGAGGCACAAGGGACCAACCCAACATACATTTTTAATGTGATCAGCTGTGACAGCACATACACAGAGTAGACCTTGTGGCCTTAAAGCCATCCTTTTGGAACACTTCTAGGGGCCCAGAAGAAATGGTTTAATTAATCTTCTTTTTTTCAGGATTGCAGCTTTTTTTTTTTTAATATAAATTATGTACACTGAAAACCTGCCAATTATAGCAAATTAAGGGACTTGGCAAGTGCATCCCTTGGAGACAGATGGTAAATAACATTCAGATTCTGAGTTGAAATAGGGCTAGCGATTAACTGGTACAGGATAGAAAAGCAGTCCAAATAAATTAAATAAAAAGGGTTGATATGAATGCAAGTAGTGTAGGTTGCTTTTTTTGTGTGTGTGATAATGATGGTACCAAAAATATTGATGATTCATAATTAATATGCAGTACCCTCTGAGTGGCAGCAGGATTTTAGATCTTTAGCAGTATTTTAAAAACCAGTGCCAGTTGTTTATTTTGCTTTCACAAGACTGCAAACAACTGTCATTTCATCCTTTCTGGAGGATCTGCCAGTTAAAAAGACAAGAGTGCAGCCTCACAACAAAGAAAAGTTGCCCCTACAAGTAGGAGGGGACCACAGGAAAGAAATTCTTAGGAAACAGGGCCTCCTAAGATGCAGACTGCTATAGCCAGAGCAGAAGTACCTGAGGAGAGTACATTTGTTTCCAACTTGAGCTGCAAATGAAACAGGAGTGATGACCTCAGCCTCATCCCCTACTGACCATTTCTCCATTTCAAAAATTCACTGCACCTACTGTTCAAAATAAACCTGCCGTCCCTGGCACAGCAGAGGTGGTGCTGATCAGAAATGCACTGGCAGAGTTGCAAGATGGGAGGAAGAACCTGCAGCACCTGCGCACGCTCTGTCTGGAAACAAGGATTATTGCTAACCTGTCAGTCTCAGCAGCACTAAAATACACCAAATCTAATTTGGTTTAAAAATGCAAAAGCACAAAGAGATCTTTTTAAGAATCCAGCCAGAGATAAAAAAGATGACAAAGTCAAGATTGTGTTAGTCATTTAATATGTACTCTGCTTAGAATACTAAATTCAGGAAATGACTCAATCACGCACACAATTACAGCTATTTTCAGATCATAAATGATGCAGTACGCCAATACTGATGCAAAAACATACCACAATTAGTTCCTGCAAATGTTCTTGCAACAAGGCATCATTTCCAAGGGAGCCTTCAACCTAATTATGGCAACAGAGTACGCCTCAGGGCACACTTCTCTATATGATTTCATTATTCTTGTACAGTGACCTGACAATGATGTCACCAGAGTGCTACTTCACCTTGCATGCTCCCAAGTACATGATAAGAAGGTTAATTGCTTGGATATGCATGTGAGGGGTCCATTTTGCTTCAGATGTTGGATGAACACAGAGCAGTCCACTCGTCAGTCTTTTCAAAGTAATATTTGCACCCAGGAAGAATTAACATGGAATAATGTTTATATGTAACTGAAAAACTGAAGACAGGTGGTAGCTGATGGAATCTCTTCTAAGAACTGGTTTATTTATTCAAGAATAATTCACATGACAGTTAGTGACTTTTCTCACAAACGAGAGGCTGAAGATTTAAAGAAAACACATGAAAAATAAAACAAGAAAAATCCCTATTCCACTGGTTCAGATTATAAAAAATCAAGATCTGGAAAAATTCAGAGTGAAGTTTAAGATCAAAATCTGTGCTAAAAAGAAGTGCAAGAGCTAAATGCATTAGGACTAGGACAACAGGAAAAATCATCACCTTTATTTCAGCTGCCATGTTGAAGTTACTTGTAACCCACTGCTAAAAAGGGAAGTCATTCCTCATAAATCCCTCCAATACCTACTCAAATGCAGTAAGTTAAAGCAATAGCAGTTAGATCTTCAAATGAGGGACTCCAGTTTTCCCTTGAGAATTATTTCATTCATAGCCTTGGATAACTTTTCCTTCTCAGTTTTAAATCCAGACTGCAGTATGGTATATGATTGGTATACTGCAGTATGGTATAAGATTTTCCTTATGCTAAAAAACAAATTTTATCATTATATAGCAATATCAGACTGGCAGACATTTTTCGTACGACAAAAATTCTGAAGGTTTGCATTGTATTGTTTATACTTCTCTCTATTTTGAATTTTTTATATTTCCAAAATTCTGATTTAAATTGTGCACTTAAGATTTTTCCAATTACAAAAGTTATTTTGCTTGCAAAGACTACTTCACAAAAGCTAGAAAAAACTGACTCAATTAAGAATTACAGCATTTGAGTCAGATTTGTGAATATGCTGTGAAATTTCAAGAAAAGCATGGAAAACCTCAAGTTTCTCTGATACTTCTCAATTACTAAGAAAACTTCATAAGTGTAAATTTTTGTTTCTGACATGTCTTAATATCAACACATCCTATATGTTCAGACTAGTTTTACTTTGCACATATAATAAAAGGAAAGGCCTAAATGTTTGTGCAATGTGAATAAGTCTATCCTGTAGAAATTCTCAGTCTCTAATATGCAACATTATTCCTCTTTAAATTTTACTCTGTTTTAACCAATTTGATCAAAACACGTTCAAGAGAAAAGTAGGCTCTGCAGTGTCGTTCACAGAAATCAGTGAAATGAGGAAAGTTAATTTGAACAATAATAATATTACTAAAATTTCCACAGGCAACATTGAGATGATTTTAAACAATGTGTAGGTTTTTTCTTTATACATGGGCAACATCTTAGAGAAATATTGTCAACTATTGTTTTTTCACGGTTGGCTGGGATTTTTTGCTTTTTAGAAGAAAATATTTTATGAGATCAAGAAAAAACACAGGCAACCATTAATGGCAAGGTGGAAGGGGAGAGTGTTCTTCCAAGATCATATTCGCTAAAGGCCACAACAGGAATTCAGGAATTATAATAGCAGCTTTGTTTATGCTGTTGTGTTTGGGGTGTTTATATATATATCCTTGGCTATTTAGTCAAGAATTGGACAAACATTGCAAAGCAACAGTTCACAAACTTTATTTTTTAGTTCTGAAGGATTGTTTGTTTTAACCTTTTCCATTATTTTACAGGAACGGGATTCATTTCTTCATTTATTAATTCATCTGTTTATTTATCTTGGCATGTGCATGACTGCCTGGAGAATGGCTGCTCTCCACATGAATGCCAGGGTTCTCATATAACAAAAGACTAAAAGGTATGGCTTTTCTAGGCCAAATGGTATGGCTTGCTCCGTAAAGGGCAGCAAGAATATTGCACAACTTCAGCAATCAGTCACAAATTAGAAAGAGGTAAGTTAATTGGGTAAAACACATTTATACTAATTGTATGGAAAACATTTTTTTATTGAAACTTGCATTATTAGACAATGGTTAGGGACATTTTATGAATTCCAGGAAAGGTAGAACTTAACAATTTAATCTTCTCAACAATTCTTGCTCCACTCCTAATTAATATTTAAAGACATAAACCTGGAAAAGATAATGTGGCCAAACCTGTGTTTTACTACCTTTTCACTTTGATTATTTGAGCCATGACAGTGCTACCCCCACATCAGAGCTTCAGTGCTCTTGCTTCTCTCCTTGCTCACCACATAAAAATGGTCAATGCCCTGAATAACTGGTAGTTCAACAGGAAGATAAAGGAAAACAGCTGGCTTCAAAAAGCAGATGGGTGGATCACATGGTAATAGTGAGAGCATAATTAACACAAGCATCATCAGTCACAGCACACCAGCTGCCAGCAAACCTGCACACACTGCTTTTGTGTTGTTTTGGCTTCTTCAGAAGGAAAAACCTCTTTAAACAAAGTTGAGATTCTCAATAAGGCTTTTTCTCTTTAACATGGGTCTGTTGCCGAGTACCTCTCCAGCTGTGTGAACCCTGGCCCTGCCACGGCATTATGTAAACTATTGATGAGCTCTCTGAAAAGATACAAATCTCAGCCAGGTCTGATGATTCCCCTGAGCTGTAAGAATTAGATTAAAGCAGGAAGCCAAACACACCAAAGGGGGAAAAAATATGAGACTATAATTCCTTTGAGAGAATAATGGAAGGAACTATATCACAGCAGTGAAGAAAACAATTTCACAAGGCGTAAATGAATGCAGAAAAGAAAACCTATAGTGCTCCTTTTGTGCTTGGACATATGTGTTACTTCTTGACTCAAATTTTAAGTGGTTTCCTTAAAAGTAATTTAAGAGTTTAATTAAGGATCTAGATGGTTCTTTTATGAACATTGTCATCTAGAGGTCAGGGACCTGGGAATGCTTCTTAGCTGCACAAGTCCAAGTTACGTCTCTGGCCAAGATCCCTGCTGGAACGAGACCTAATTATACTGTATACTGCTTCTCCACTGTATCACCGTTTCCTTTGAGAATGAAAACTGAGTTTGGTGGCCTTAAGAGCCTAATGTGGTACAGTGTTGGCCACACACCTGGATGATGAAAGGAATAGGACCCAATGGGATACATTGGAGAATGCACTTACCACACAATTCCTGAATATCCAAAATAAAACTCTGTAATACAAGTGACTGATTTTCATCAGGAAGAACAGATGATAATGACCTATTCTGTTGCAATGTGTAAGCACACTGGTTTCTCACTACTGCATTATTTCTGCCCTCTTTTTCTGTCTTAAATTGCTCTGTGCGTGTGCATATGTTATATGATCTACTGTAGACAGACCAAAAGGTATTGTGGTAGCACCAAGCCTGTAATCAGGGAATATGACATACTGGATTCAAAATTCCACTCTACTGAAGAATTAACCATAAACATTGATGAGAATAATAAGGTAATTCAAGCCTTCTCAGATACTTAAAAATATTATTTTTCCTCTGTTCTCTGTTTTCACATATATATTTCTTATAATCCTGATTTAGCAGAGAGTTTTAAAGAGATGTATCAAAATGTCACAAGATGGACTATTTTGGTAACAAAGTGGAAATGAGAACTTTCAGTTGATTAATTTAACTTACTGTAATTAACATTTGTGTTTGTGAAATTCACTTCTCACTTAACTAACAAACAGAACAACTGTGAAATAAATACTAATAAAATACTACTAAAACTAAAAATTAAGATTTTTTTTCTAATTTGCTTCCTATTGAAAACAGACTGCCAAAAGCCAAAGTTGCTCCCAGGAACAGATCAGGTTTTATACATTTTTTGCATGGGAAAATTGTTGACATTTTTCCAAATATCTCAACTTTTTTTTTGTAATATCTACAAAAATATAATAGCTCCAGTTGCACTCTACTTCCTATTTTGATTGTTTTTTTATTTGTAGAAGTCATCAAAAATTAAAAACTTCATGATTAGCCAGATGTTTCTGGTTTTTTAATGTTTTACTGGAACATGACAATTATTTCCTTCTCAGGTTTAACTGAAATTTTCCAAAACTGGTAGAAGGCTGATGATAGCTGTTGCTAAAGGTATCTTTCTTAAGAAATAGATGATAAACTAAAGGCTCAGCAAGCAAAAATATATTCCAGAACAAAACAAAATTTGCACTTACTGGATTAACTCTCACAAAGTGACCTATTCTATTCACTCCACTTGTGTAATAAATGAGCCATGAGATTTCAAGAGCTAAGCAAAATTACACTCTAAAAAGTTTCAAATTAGGTGCCCAACATTTGTGAAAAGCAGTACAGTTTTTCAATTGCTAGTATTCAGGGAATAGAATAATTTCTAAATTACTCCTCAAAAGAATATGACAATATGTTCTTGATCAATATGTTCTTTGTACTCTTAGAGGGGATATTCTGACTGAAGATGTTGATACAGTTAATCAGTAATTAGTCAGTAATCCATGCTTTTATGATTCAATGCTTGAATGAATCAACTTGCAGGCAAGAACTATTAGTCATTTTTTTTCTAACAGATATGGTGAAATACAAATAATTGAGTGAAGTCATCATGGTCACACATAGAATCAGCAATAAAAGCTGTTCATCTTGAACACAGTGGGTCAAATATACCAAATAGCTGTGCACTCCAGCAAGTCAAATCACTCATAAACTGCTCAGAAGCTTTGAAACTGTCTAGCCAGCCTTGTAAATTAATTCCAGAAATGAATGCCAGTACTCTGGCTATATTTGAAATCAGTTTTTGTTCACTATTTCTCTCTACCAAGGAATTTCATGAAACGTCTGGACAATCAACCACAGGGAACAATTTTTTATTGAAGGAAAAAACAAAATTTTCCATTAGAGGTACTTTCCTATTTCTCCTTCCCCCCACCCAGCTGATTGTAAACACAGCAGAAATAATCTTGGTTTTAAAATACAAAGGCATTTACTTTTTCAAGCATATTCATTTACAAAAGTCCACTTTTATCTCCTGAGATTATGCAGACACCTTTAGGTGATATGCTCTATTCTCACTTTTCGAGATGAACGTCTGCTGTCATACTTTACTAGA